>PNEQ01118035.1:0-13761 GCA_003012365.1 Medauroidea extradentata
TTGGCACATAGTACTACTTGCGAGGGCTTGGCACATAGTACTACTTGCGAGGGCTTGGCACATAGTACTACTTGCGAGGGCTTGGCACATAGTACTACTAAAAGCAACAGTTTATAATTGTATGTGTCTCGAAACCAGTTTGGAAAAATAAAAAAAAACATCAAACTTAGAAAATATTTACTGCCAACTTCCTGAGCAATAATTCACTCGAGTAGCGTATTTCTCAAGAACAATCTTTGACGCCGAAATCGTATACATTAATTGCGGCGCAAGAGACCACGCTTAACAAATGCATTATTCTGGATAAATGTTTGCTCGTGAAGTTGGCAAATATCATTATCTATAGGAATGTTGGTTTGTAGATTTCCATGTAACATTTCAAAAATGTTTAGAATCCACCCAAAGTTCTCAGCGTTTACTTATCTATCACACACTCTTAAGGTGTTCCTAGAAAGGTTGCGTTCGTGTGTTTGGGGAGCTAAATATATGGGGCGCTACAGGTGCATCCGACTGTCGTGTGAAGTGCTGTATCATTTTTGGCAAGCATACATTACAGTACACAGCATGCATTAAAGTGCACAACATGTTCCTAGTTTTTAGAGTTTTCGAATGCGGTTCTCTATTTTCCGAGATACGACAATCTGGAAAAAATCGTTTTTAGTAATTCTGAAAGTATCTAAACTCATATTTCTTATAAGCATGCTGAATTTTTAAACTTATAGCGACCTTGTCTGATATATGTATTATTTTTGTAGACTTACAAATGTACTGTACGTTATGTAGTTTTGTCAAAGCAGGAAAAGTTGCAGCTAGCTGCAATATATATCAAGAGCTCATAGGAGGAGAGATGTTAACACCGCGGATTCGCATTCGTGAGGACACGGCTCGGACCTGATTTCGTATCTCAAGGGTTTTCCGACATCATTTCACTTCTATAGGTCATTCGGGACAAAGTGAGCTCTGAAGATACGTTTGAAATAATCACTAGCAGTTGATCCATATGAGTCAACATTTAACAGAATTACATTACTGCTTGTACGGCTGACAGCGAATCGTCACATGTATAACTTCCGTGCACTTTCTTATTTAAATACAAACTTACTGAAAGAACGTCAGTTGAACTGAACCTCTGTGTATTTAACATACTTTAAAATATTTATTTATGATCTTATTGATCGTATAGTTTGACTTTATTAGCGCCAGCACAAAGTGACTCGACCGGACTGCTGCCGTATCAATCGTCGTTTGCAGTGTTTCGCGCTGCAGATGTAGTTCAAAATTCCATCGACAGGTGTCATCAGAGTAAAGTTATCGCCACTTTGTTTGGAAGCGAAAACAGTTCTACGAGTGTGCTTTTCCGTTGTGTAGTAAATATAAGTTTCTGATAAACACATTCAAATGTATTCGAAATGACGGTTTTGTCATTGGTAATCTGTAAATTGATATACTTTACGATGGTCAGCCAGAGAATCAGGAATTAAAAATCACAATTTGTTTCTGTTTCACACATTAAGAAAATACGTTATTTATTGTTTCTGTTAAGTGCGTCGTCGTTTATGGCACTACAACTGTACGGATCATGAATTCTTAAATTTTGTGTTATTACATCGTGATTTGTTATTTTTACTGGAGGTTTTGAAATGCAAATTTGAATATAATTTACACGTTTACGAGCCTATAAATTAGAGTCGATGCAAAGAAACTATTATTACAAGACGTTTACTCGCAAGTATTTATAAGCAAGATACTGATAACGGCATATATTCAACACCCGTGCATATAATGAGTAAGCTACTGTAGATAATAATTTTTCGGAGCAGTGTAGCCTAACGTGGATGCAAACATTGTACAAGCGTATGCAAATAAAATCACGTTGCAATGTTTATGTTTACATGCAGCGGAATGATATAAACTGGCGGAAAATAGGATGCAATCAGGGCATTTTTGAGTGGTCACTGTATCGCGAGCGAGCTACCTTGTATTAGGTTACACACGATGAGCGCAGTGTTGTACGCGGTAATGGGTAGAATCAGTTGGCTTGGTAACACAAGGACGTGAGTGTTGTAGCTACCCACACAGGCTGCAGTGACATACGTCTTCCTGGATGACAGTCACTAGCCACTAGTGGGAGGAGACACTTGCTGCGTGTGTGTGCTAAATAGTGAGACTACACGAACACTTTCTTGCTGTCACAGTAGGTCTGTGGTTTAACTCACGGTAATGTCAGCCGTTACCCCGGACCTATGTTTGTGCTGGTTTTGTGCAGTTACAGTTAGACAAAGG
Source organism: Medauroidea extradentata (assembly GCA_003012365.1). Taxonomy (NCBI): domain Eukaryota; kingdom Metazoa; phylum Arthropoda; class Insecta; order Phasmatodea; family Phasmatidae; genus Medauroidea; species Medauroidea extradentata. The sequence goes on from PNEQ01118035.1 coordinate 2,284, forward strand.
ATGTAAACTCTACGAAATCAGAGACAGATTTCTTTCCATAATACAGCCTATGTCTTGCGTGCTTGTAAATCAAAACAGTACAAAATATTGACGGATGCCGTTCTCATACAAATCGTGAGATGTATGTTTGGTGCTCGATGGAAAAAATTATAATGTGAACAGTCGAAATACTGACTGATATCTTTCAAGACAAAGTGATTCATTTATGTACTGAAGGATAGCAGATAACGTAAAACCGTCACACAAATTTGACGAAAATTGTATTAGCTATGGATGAAATTTATTTATAATAAAATACTGTCATAGGATTGGAGATTTGTCGAATTAAATACAATTCGCTGAAACCAAAATTATAATTATATTTTGAATTAATTAGGCTACATATTCTCGAACAATTTTCAACTTCAACGTAAGTCCGTGGTGTAAGACAATCATTACGCCGAAAAAAATGTTAAGTATAAGGAAAATACGAGTTTTCTCAAGGATAACTTTTCAAAAACAAACTATTCTGTTGAACTTCATCAAACTGCGTACGCTGCATGCGACAAGTTTTCTCTCATACATTTTAGATTAATTTTAATTACGACCCAAACTGTTAACATCTTTCAAACTTAGAGCTAATTACATAGTAAACATTGTAAAATACTTTTCTTTATTCGTCTACCGAGAAATAGCCATGTTTTTTTTTAACGAGGTTAGACGCGTGGCCTACTGGACGAGATGACTTTGTCTTATAATTGCAGGCCGCGGGGAAAGTGCTGAACATCGCGTGCCACATCTCAGAGTAACGTGACTAGAATATGCTGTATCTTCTATTACTTTGTCGCCAGACTCTTTATTACGTGTGTAACTAGGAGTGAGTTTCGTTAGCGACGAGGTAAACAAACGTCACGTGTAGAACTGGGACAACAAGAATACTTACTGTTAGCCACTGGAAACTGTAGCGAATACTTTGAAAGAGAAATTAGACTTGCTAGGCGTGGACGTGATTCATAAAATATACAACTATAGATCCGTATATTTAGCATATTCATTTGAGGATAAATTATGTTTTCAACTGCTAAGCATATGGGTTATATTCAAGATGATATGACTGGTTTTTAAATTTGTTCTTGAGTACTGTGAACTAGCTGTTAGCATGCATGAAACCACTCACTGACTCCTCTGCTACTTCGTCACGTGTACAACAACAACAACGGCCAGTGAACAAGGAGCTGAGGACTGAGAGTATATATGACTGTGCAGTCCAGCCTGTAGCCAGCTGAACACGATACATTCCCGTGTTTATAACCGCAACAACCAATTCAAGGACCAATGTTTTCTTAGTGAGTGAGAGATTTTGGTCAGCGCTTAACATCGAGGTCTTCAGCGCTGGTGAGGGGTGACATGAGGCGAGTATGGAGCAGCGCCGGAATGAAAGGGCGGGGGAAACGGGAGATCCCCGAGAAAACCCACCGACCAGCGGCATCGTCCGGCACGATTCTCACATGCGAGTATTCGGGGACGGACCCCGCCGGGAATCGAACCCGGATCGCCTTGGTGGGAGGCGAGAGGTCTGACCCCTCGGCCACCGCGGCCCCTTATTTTCTTAGTATTTACGTCATATTTTATTGTTCTTTAACATGGCATCAATGGAACAGTCATAAAGATACACAATAATTAAAGAAAATACTTTTTAATCTTTAACATTACACATTAATTTTTGGTATTAGGTTTTCCAATGCTGGAAGTTTATGGTTTCATACTAACGTATGAAATGTTATTTGTAAAACTAATGTTTAAACGTACGTGGCATAGTAACAATCCAATTATAAAATGGCGGTGGGTGTTACGACATAAGCCAATAAATATTACTCAAGGAACAACAACATCCTTGTACAGTACTGACCATGATGTTGCTAGTTTAAAACATTCACACTAGGCGATTTACATAAAGTTTCGCACAGAATTGTTTTCATGCTATTCTGACAAAGAGAAAAGCTAGTTTGTATTATTGCAAGCGAACATTTCAATTATTATTCACTTATGAGATTTGCGTGAGTTAAAATGTAGAATTTTCACAAGTACTTTTGCGGCTTAGTATATTTAAATTTCGTTATTTAAATGTGCTTATTTCAGTCTTACGTGAATCCTTAATTTGCCATAAAAATAAGGACGATTATCTCTACTTTAGGATTACATTTTTAAGGCAAAGGAAATTAAATTTCGGAGAAATTATACAATGAATGATATATTTTATGGTTAATGTGATGTACAAATATTATAAAACAAATCATTTTAAGAAAATTTGACAAAGGTGAGTAACATGTCTGATTTTATTTAGGTTTAAAGTGCTGTTAAGAATATTTTCTTTACGAATTAAATTAATTATCTAACGTATGTGAAAAATATGCAAAAAATATCTCTGCTTTCAGCTATTGTATTCAAATATTTGAAATTTTTCTTGCTGGTATTTAAACATGTCTTTAAGTATCTCTTGGTATGTTAGTACGAAGTATTTCCTTTATCTACATATGTAATTTCCTTATGTTTGTACATCACAAAACAATTAATAATGTAGATTTTTTTAAATTGTAATTTCTGACATGGGCTATGCGATGACAAGTAGCGTCTCAAAGCCATTGAACGTAAGGCACACAAGTACAGTGTGGAATGTGCAAGGCGGGTAGATAACATCTCGTCAACAAGAAGATCAGAGAGATACGGAACCTATGGTTCTGTCTGACAGGAAACACGAGAGCAACCTATCGGTAGGAACTATAAACTATATCGGCATTTGACTTAATAGGTCTCGGGAAACAATGGGAAATGGAAATCAGGACGACCTCGGCCGGGAAGACTGCTATGTATCTTCCTACAAGTGGACGTTTAGACAAATAAATGTGTTCACTCTGTGTATTAGCATCGCAACAGGGCGATGCTCCTCATCGAAGGTTGACAACTGCACTTCTTAGGCTGACAGGAAATAAAATTAGCTAATTTAATGGGAACAGCATATATATATATTGTACCTGGTTGCTGGTTTTTAAACTTTTATTCACATTAAACCATGCATTTGATAGATTTATAGTTAACTATACGTAATTTGGCCAAAACTGTCTCCAGTTGCATATGAAAAAAATTATAATACTTCCGTTAGCATATTAATTGGTTTTATTAGACGTATTGCTAGTGAGTATCACATATTTGTTGACGTAGTAAGTTCTTGTAAACTGCTAGCATAAGCTCTCACATCTGAGTAGGCCCACTGTTCTCGCGCCAGCTCTGAGTCCCTGGCGGGTCTGTGTTTATCGACCGTTAAGATAGAAATAATACAACTAGGCAGATAGCATGTCGACGCACATACTAGCCGCAGTAACTTCGTGTGTGAGGATGTGTTTTCTACTGTGTAACTGTAACGAACGTGACGTTTATGTCGAATAATACATACACGCCAGGGACTGAGAGTTGGCACACGGTCAGTATGTGAGAAGTACCTATATGTGCAGCCGGCGCAAAGGGCCCAGGTGGGAACACTATGTTTTCATTAAAAAATTATATTTAACAGTTTATTTTAATGCCTAACGTTGATATATGGAGCTATGATGTGTGGATATTGGCAGCGTGTCATTGTGCACAGTCGTATCTTGTTCGACTGAGCCAACCAGAACAACGTTACTGGCACAGCGCACGTCTGTGATACCCTGGCAGAACCTCAAGACGGAGGCTTATAAACATCCAATCAGTCATCATAAAACACAGCTGCAGATGTGATCGTAAGTCACTGATGAAAAACTGTGTTGCAAGAATATTGTCGCCAAAATACAGCGTCCATAGTGAAATCCAACTGTAGAGAGGAAATTCTAAATGATCTAAGTGCCAAAAGACACCGAATTTTATTAATTACATCAAAATGGACCATGTTCAAGTGTCTATGTTTTGCAGTAAGAATTAAGTCCTTATAAGTTTCCTAATAGATTTTATGATCGACGAAAGATAGCATGTCCCATATGTTTGCATACTCTTGCAGCTCTGTTTTCCCCTCCTACTCGGAAGCATATTTTATTGCACTTAGATCATTTAGGATTTGCACTCTACAATTGTTAATACACTGCAGGTACAGTAGCACTACCCACATAACGTCAGTGGGTTATGTTGTTGATTTGTACATCTACGACCACAAGTATGCCAACACATAATAATATCTTAAGAGTATGAGTCACATCTATGCCATTCTTATTTATTTTCATGTCCCGGCTGAAGATCCAGGAAGTTACTGGTAATTACTGCTGGAAGAAACATTACAGTGTAGGATTTATATTGCGCATATTTTGTTGTGATAGGAATCACGATATAATATAATTCACAACTTGGCGGAATACTACTTAAATAAACAGCTAAAGCCAACAATTTAAATGGAATTATCTTTAAGCTAAAACTCAACATTCAGTGGTACTAACGTTGTAGGCTACTGCTCAAAAAACAGGAACGACATGGGAGTATTTCTGTTTGAAACTAGTTTTGTGGTTTGCCATTATTTAAATTTAAATTTTTTAACAAAATTAAATATGAAAGCAGGTAAGGCAGTTAAATGCTTGCTACGAACGTAATTAGAAAAATAATTACTTCTTGACGTTACATTTATTCCTAGACATACTGCACGCGATGTTTAATATAATGTTAAAAGCACTAAATAACTGTTATTCAAAACAAAATGCTAAGATAAAATTAATCCACTAACAAAAAAATGTTCATGTCATATTACAAATTATTCAGTATTTTTCTTAACTGTTATACCAGGTCATGAAACTTTGCAATATCTGAAACACTTAGAAAATAATTTGGCTCTTGGGCAATGTTAAGGAAGTAGTTTCGTTGGTTGTTAAGTGATTGAAGTAACAGCTCAGGAGGTTTACTACAATGTTACAAGTGACAGCACCGATACTGGCATGTAGCACTGTCATACTCAGTGGTTATGTAATACTATCTGTCTCGGAGAACTGACTTATACATTTATTACAAGCTGACGAACTTAGCGACAAGTCACGTCGTCTTACATTAGCCACAATCTGTTCGCTATCTTCACATGCACAAACGTGCTAATTGCGAAAATTAACGACAGTAACGAGGGCAGGCTTTGTCACGTTACTTTATCATATTATGCTACTTCACGTCATTTCTTCACTCCTCTATCTTATGCACGTTTTACATCTCTCTTATTTAAACCATCGGACTTAGGTCTTTTCTTTATTGTTTAATGTAGTCAATATTTTTCAAGCGATTGAAATATCAATGATTTACTTTGCTTCAAAGCAGTGTCCAGAAAACATGGCAGAGGTAAAGTTTCCCGCCTTAACAAATCGCTATATTAGTAGAACTTGGCCTAGAAATGTTTGATTGTGTGCTTGACCAGCGAGAACTACGCCCCTAGCAGCAGCATTAAGGCCCTTGCCCGCCAAGCCTGCTGCCATGCAGTTTTTATGGAAATAATGTCCGAGTGAGTGAGTGAGAGATATTGGTCAGCGCTAACATCTTGGTCCTTAGTGCTGGTGAGGGGTGACATGAGGTGAGCATGGATCAGCACCGGAATGAAAGGGCGGGGGAAACAGGAGATTCCGGAGAAAACCCGCCGACCAACGGCATCGTCCGGCACTATTCCACATGCGAAAATCCTGGGACCGACCCCGCCGGGAACTGAACTCGGATCGCCTTGTTGGGAGGCGAATGGTCTGACCACTCGGCCACCGCGGCCCCAATACATAACTAATTAATTCTCAGTGAAGACGTTTTAAAGACAACACTGTCAATAAAAATCTGTTATATGTTCAGTTCTTTAAAGGCCACAAATGCGTTAGTCGTATGCGTATAATTACTTTTACTTACGAAACTATTCTACATACATACATTGTGTCAATGTATGACAAGAAAACACATTCGCACAAGGGTGGAACGTCATTGCCAAGACAACACGCGCATTTAAAACAATGTTTATAAGTCCTCTAAAACGCGGGTAGGCGGCGCTCTTAAGAAATATTGCAATGGAAAGGATTCTTTAAAATAATAATTTGTTTACTTTTTTGTGAAATATGAATTTAAAATATATTTCTAAAATAGTAATTAAAAAAGGCAACATTTTTATATATCAGTGTGTTGACAGATATTTCACCTACGATACTGTGTGTTCAATGAGTCACTTTGAAATGTACGAATTGAGAATTATTTTAATTAAAATAGTCCTCATTTTAACTATTTGTCCGCATGCTTGGTTTCAGGGTCCTTAAGGAACGACACATTTGTTTATAAGTGTACATTTTTTCTGCAAATAATTTATTTCGAATCTGCCTTGCATTTTTTGTACATCCACTAAAATATTACTCCTCAGTTATAAAAAGAAATTTTGTAACACTACATACGATAAAATTATTGTTAGTTTTATAAAATATTGTTGGAGTGCGTCAACACTTCTGCAAATTTTCAAACCTTTTTCGTATACTTTCATACACTCCGTATATCGTGATATGTCTTACACCGTGATAAACCTCACTTCAAATATCACAGTTGTCAGGTACTAAAAACTTGATTTGCTTAGGAGAAAGTAATTTTACATACGTAAGAATAAGAAAGGAATACGTACCCAATCTATATATACATAGCCTATATATATATATATATATATATATATATATATATATATATATATATATATATATATATATATATGTATCACTTCCACAATTAGTACTGTTAATAATATCCTTGATAAGGGCAATCGAAAACTTAGTGTCACAAAGTAAGGTAGGTTTACCGTATAAACATTTATTCAATTCGTTTTCATAGGTAATTAATACATTTTTAACTACTTAAATCGTCAAGTTCGTTTTTGTTTAACCCCTTAACGTAAATTGTTCGTAGCCGATGTTACAAAATGTAAATTGTTGAACTTGTCATGTAATTAACTCCCTTCATACTAAGTGTGCAGTACAATATAATGATTCACGTTACATCAGCCAATAAGCATCACTCTTGAAAGAGTGTTTGTTGTCTGTGCTAGTGACACAGTGCCTGGTGTTGTACAGGACTGGTCGTGATGTTTCTTGTTTGAAACATCATGTCAGACATGGACGAGCATACATGCTATATTTGTTAAGGAACAAGGGATATGTAGATTATATATTTATGGACAGCAGCTAATACTGCCCCTCCTTTTTCTTTCTTTTTTTAATTTTGGTTTGCTGCAAGTCAGCAACATTTGCTTACAATGATGCAAGTAAAAACCTCATTCAATTTAGCCTATACTTTCTATTAGTTGTCGGAGTAATTATATAGCATCGTGTGCGTGTAGTTTGTACGATATGTACGGACACGTGAAGTTCGCAAAAATATGTTCCCACCAATTTGTTTCAAATACTTAACATGGTAACCTGCAGTTGCTTCGTGGCCAGTGATTTGATGTTTCCATCTGTAGGCGTGTTGTGCTTCTACCTGAGTATCACTGGCGTGTTGCGTTGCTATTACTTTGTTCTGATTGGCTCAGTGAGACAAGTGACGCTTGCTTCTACGTACAGCACTCGTAGCTATACTAGATCAAAGCAGACATAATGTTAGCAAGTGTAAAGCTTGTTTCGCACATTGCATAATTTAGAACTTGTTCTATTCCTTATGTTTGCGTACTACATAATTATAATGTGATCTTAGAACAATTCTCTGAACGTGTTACTATTACAAACATAACAGTTTCTAGGGCATTGCAGAGAATGTTTCCGAGTTGCAGACGACCCCAGAATGAAATATTATTGCACTGCACGGTATAATTCGCACACACGACGGTACAGTTTTATACATACGCAGAGGCAAATTATCGTACGACACGCCTACGATTTTCAGTTTTCCTCGTAAGAAATCGTTCAATAGAAGGTTCAATGTATGTCAGTATATCGACGTTTATCAACACTCCCCAGTGTAGTAGTGGTTAGTGTGTTGAGCCACTGACACTAGGTATCATGGTTCGAATCTCATTTGCACTTTATAATTATGTCATGTGTAATACGTACGACAGCAATGAAATTCCGCCACATCTTTCTTGTTTTCGTTGACGGTGATATGTGCACTACAGTTGTTAAGAAAATTACACGTATGTGGTGTAAGTAGTCTTGCATTACGTATAAGAATAATATGCTACAGTAACACGTGCAGGAATATTATTTAAGAAAACAAACCGGTGACATTAAGACTACACACAAACATCTTCTTACTCGACTGTAGTGAGTTCTTGACGTACAATTAGAGCCGTGTCGTTACTCAGTAACAAGTGGAATCCAGGGCGAGCCTAACCACCAACCACAGCTAGTAATTACAAGCTGCTTGCGACGGCTTGGTCACCTCGGCCTGTCTCGTTACAAGGCAAGTGTTACCAACACTTAAATGTAAAAAAAGTCTTTCATTAACAACCTTAACCATCATGGGAGTTTCTCATCCACGTGCTGTGAAGAATATTCCGAGTACTCCAGCCTGTGGATTAAGTAAAGACGACCGCGTAACGTATTAAAACTTTAACATCTTCACAAAATGTATTCATTAATGAGACACAAATTTAATTAAATTTTAATAGTGGTGAGCTTAAACTTGATTATTGCTTGAGTCATTACAGCTAATGTCATATATTATTCGCGAGAGAATTGCTCGCCAAGTTGTGTTTGAAACAGTGTTGCTTGCTTTGTTCCCTGGTTAGAACAGCAGCACGTACACCTGACTGGCCTAACGTAACATACATTAGTATCAGTAACGTAACGTAGTTATGGTACGTTGCAGTCGAGTAGCAAGTCTTGGTACAAAGCTACAAGGACTGCAGTTCCATCAATTCTGCCGGTGTTTACATACTATATAAATATACAGTGCGTCCAAACCTTCTGCGAATAATGAGTAACCCTAATTATGCCAAATTATTAGTTTCGAAATTTCTTTACGAACCATTAATAACACACTTTAGAAGTAAATCTTGCACGCGGATAAGAAGCTTGATGATATTGGACAATGGACTTCATTTTGTACAAGTACAACTATTATATCTCTTGTGCAGCATGCATACAATAATGTCTGCTGCAACTGAAGAGGTGGCTTGTAATAATGCTTGTTACAATAGCATAGCTACAAGAGCTAGTAGCGTTGAAGGCCGCGTAGAACACCCCCCCCCCCCACACACACACAAATTTAATAAGCGTCAGACTGACATAACCAAACTAATAAAATTATATCTACTAGTGTAATACCTGACATATATACATACACACACACACACACACACACACATATATATATATATATATATATATATATATATATATATATATATATATATATATATATATACACACACTTTACACGGAAACGGTATATAAAAATTTTTTAAAAATTATATTAACTATGGTAGAATTTTTTATAACATTTTACTTTCAACATTGTTTAAAAGTGTTACATTGAAATCTGGTCCCTTGATCTTGAGACGTTATTTATTTTAACATTTGTTCATTTAAGAGCGTGATTCACCTCAGTTTTCAACGACTTTTTATATTTTTACATTTGTAGCATATATATATATATTTATTTATTTATATATATATATATATATATATATATATAAGGCATAAATTGTGATTAAGTCTTCCTCTTAGAAAATTTTTGTATCTCTCATAGTTTTTGCGTAATGAGTCGTAAAAGTCAAAATGTGCACTTTATTGTTTTATGTACGCCACTAAAACAACTGACATACCAAACTGACAAAATTCACAGTGTATAACAATGTTGTATGCTGTGATTTGACATATTAAAAAATAAAAAGTAAAATATTTTTGTATTTAATAAAAGAAATGCTGAATTTAGAAATGAAAATTTAAAAATTTCTAACACTTTTTTTTTAAATACAAAAAAAAACGCTATTTGTTTTAATGTATGTCAAATCACAGCCTACAACATTGTTATACACTGTGATTTATTTTGGTTTAGTATCAGTGCTACGTACGCTGAGACAGTAAGGATGTTCAAGTAAAAAATAATTCATAGTTTTATGTTTGTACGTAATTAATGTTAGTTTTGCATACGTAACCAGTGTCTTTATAGTCCTTCTGTGTAGCATGTTTTGCACAGTATGTATGGTACAGGCCTGCCCATAACACCACGTCAAGTCAGAAATAGCCTGTAACCCCTCCCCTGCATTCACCCAACAGAAACAAACCGCTAAATGCATTGAAATTAAATATCCTGAAATATGATTTTATGCTGACTATATCCTAAAACTTATAAAAAAAATAAAAATTTTTTTTTTGTATTCAAAATATCTGAAATCAAAACAAAAATATTAATTTTCAAACAAATAAAAAAATATATAAACGGAAGTTAAATTATATGCTTAGCTTTCGGAATGTATACGCTAACATCATATTTCAGTGTAAGTTATCTCATTTCAGTAGGTATATTGGTTTTATCGGTGTTGTTAACTACCGTCTACTGAAATAACACGTCCGTCAAACTACGTTGCTGTATGTTTAAAAATTCAAAACACACACAAGAAACACTATTTTACGGTGTCTGAAAATTGCTCAAGTAATTATTTTTTCATGTTTCCTAATTTCGAAAATATAAAGAGGCAGAAACATGCAATGCGATTTAAACCCTACCTGCTACAAATTAAATTATATGGTCACCAGCTACAGTCTCGTATGAAACAGAATATTAGTAAAGCAATGGACGTGAGTGGAACGACTGGCGCATAGAGATGACACTGCATTGCATACTACAGGCAGTGGAAGCTTTAATGCTCCAGTGATGAAGTCTCTCTCACACAAACACTGCCTGTGTGTGGTGTAAATATTCGTCTGTAATACACGAGTATAGTGTTGACAGTCTCAATTACAGTGTTTTGCCAAGTATTCTAAAGAAATGCACAGTAAAGATAAGGCAAATGCTCGGCTGTTAATGCAGAATCTTGTATCAGGTTGAAAGTAATGGTGAGCTTGGAGTGCGGAATATAACCCGAGACTCGGATGCCTCTGGCTCTCTACACTCGCCTATTGTCTGCACACAGCTATGTTTACACAAACAACGCTCCCACAATGCACTTCTCGCTTTGTTTATTTCTCCTTCCGTCTTTCGCCACTACCGATCCGCTCCAACGCCCAACAAATGCTAGGCGAGTCCTTGGCGTGCTACCTGTGCCAGTGTGGCTTGCTACCAATGTCCTGGCTTGCTACAAGTGGAGTGGCTTGCTGACAGTGTGGTTTGATACCAAGGTCATGGCTTGCTACAAGTGTTGGCCGTTGCTACCTGTGTGGAGACTTGCCACCAGTGTGGTGGCTTGCTACCATTGTCGTGCCTTGCTACCTGTGTGGAGACTTGCTACCAGCGTGGTGGCCTGCTACCTGTGTGGAGACTTGCCACCAGTGTGGTGGCTTGCTACCATTGTCGTGCCTTGCTACCTGTGTGGAGACTTGCTACCAGCGTGGTGGC
>PNEQ01118036.1:0-13762 GCA_003012365.1 Medauroidea extradentata
GAACTTGGTTTAAAGGAACAGTGATAACACCCATACATACTCTGTCTTGCAATGTAAAATAAGTAGTATGTTAAAATAGGCCTATAGTATTTGATTGAGAGGGAGTGAAAAAGGTCTTTATCAGTATCCATGTAAACAATCAAATACTGAGTGACCGTGTTTAGTTGGTAACAGTTGTCTGCTTTTCTTTTGTTTTTTTGTAGCAGTTTGTAAGTAGCCATCATGGCGTATGAATGTTTATAAAGGAGAAGTAAAAGGTTTCGTAGTACAAAGCTTGGTTTTTATAACAGAACCTATATTCTTGTACGTATTTAATGTAAATATTTACATATTCACGTGTGGCGTCACATTCGTGGCCATAGATACACTCGCGCAGATACTCGTCATTAAAGGAACACCTTGATATACACAAGATGGCGGCAGGGGTGGTCTCGTCGACGGTAGGGTTGTGCGATATTGCGATACATCGCACGAGATGCAAAATATTTTCAAAAAATCGCGCATGATATTTTTGTTGCGATAAATTGCAAGTGTGATATTTTGCGATTTATCACGATATATTGCAAGTGTGATATTTTGCGATTTATCACTATATATTGAAACGCGATATTTGAGATTTTTATCGCAATGCTATATTTTCAATTTTTATCACAGCGCGATCTTTGCCATTTTTATTGCAGCACGATATCTGCCATTTTTATTGCAGCGCTGTATTTGCGACTTTTATAGCACTGTAGCACTGTGATGTTTTGCGATTTACATCGCTGCACATTTTTCTTGCTCTTTTAATCGTATAGTAATATTTTTGGCGATTACATGATTGCCTCCATTACAAGGGTAGTCTTTCTATTGTAACTCAACTTTAAGGTTTAAACGTTTTAGCTCAGGATAGACAAATCTAGTTGAGGAAGTTGTGATACAATATGTAGTCGTACATCAAGATTACACAAGTCGTCGTAAGTCACAATATATACATTTTTATTTTGAGAAAAACAAGACAAGACATACAATTTTTTTCCTTGACCAGAGTAACTAAGAAGAAACTAACACACCCAGCTTAATACCTTACTTCGCCATCACATAGTTTATATATACATTAGCGAGCGACATGACCATGAAATTAGGTGTGTTGATATTGTCCAAATGGATTTACAAACATGGCTGCAAAGTGGAAATAGACACAACATAAACATTAATAAAAATGTGGCAGTATTATGGAAATTTTGTGGAAACCATTTTGTAAGCAGTTACCATTTCTTTGTACGGAATAAATTTTGAAATAAGCATGGCTAGGACATTTTTCGTTGCAATAAGCCTTAGTGTATTTGTAAATTTGTGCCATTAAGTCAGCCGCCTAACTCACGCTTCAAAAAAGTTGCAACGCGTTTGTAAACAGATTTTTTCTACGAAACAATTCCACGTGTGTCCATTGTGCTAACGTACGAAAATGAAACAAATTTCACACAACGTCGGTAAATTATTGTGAAGACACAATGCTCACTAAACACACAGATTCTAAGTCATCAAACATGGCTAAAATAGACCTTTTCAGACTGCCGTACTTCAAAATGTAGCCTACTATTCGGATGTATGTGAGACTCGGATTGCGATGTGCACTGAACTTTGCTACAGATTTTACACCAATAAAATGAAATGGTCACCGCTTAATGTCCCATAGTAAAAACAGTTCGGCGGGAACCTTGCACGCTAGTTAAGAGCTTGGCTCGCTGAGGTGATTCTGCATTTGATGCGCGTTTCAAGGTCACTGTTATGTCTGTCATTTCTGAGCTGCTGACGTGCAGGTAGGCAGTTAGTTGGACCTGGCGCATGAGCTCCTCTTGTAACGTGGTACGAAAAGTGATTTTTTATGCATAACTAGGGACCTCTGTTTTTCACGTAAAGAATTTTGCCCCAGTTTGTTTCAATGCCTTTCGTACACATATGCAATTCTACTTCATGGTTTTCAGGAACGTGTCCATGTGAATAACCTTATCTCATTAGACTGAGCCAATTACAATAATGTTCGTGCAACACCACACATCTGTGGTTTGCCGGTAGAATCCCTAGGTTCGTGGTAGTTAAAATAACCAATCACTGACCACGAAGCAGAACTGCAGATGTGCAGGTAAGACACCGATACAAAGTGGGTCAAAATTCTTTCAGCGAAAATTACGGGTCTGTATGTATAACTATTTAAAGTGTTTCTACTGCCTTTTGTATGCGAAAAGAAGGCAGGCTTCAATCTGTCTCTGTCATTTTAAAAATACAGCCCGCTTATAAAAAAAACACGATTTCCAGCTCCTCAAAAGGTTTTTTTTTTTGTAGCTGGAAAAATTATAGATACCTGCGTCTGAGTTAAACACATGCTTTCCACAGATGAAATAATAGGGTCACCGCTTAAAATTCCATTGAAAAACACTTTCTACGCAAACACTGGACGCTAGTTCAGTACTCTGCGCTTAGAGACGAAGCGACATTTAACGCTCGCATTGGAGTCGACTTATCGCCTTCCCATTTCCGTGTCTCAAAACTAAAATAAAAAACTAAGGTCCGCACAACTCTTAACCAAATATTATCAAACTCGGTACACTTGGTGGCCTTGTCAACGTGTGTGATATTTATTATTTAAGTTTCAACAGATTTATTATATAAGTTTATGTAATGATGGGTGCTGTCGTCAGTTACTTCATGCAAGTGATAAAGTGCAGGTAACGTAATACTGTAAGAACTGTTAGTCTGTGAGTGAGTGGACAGTTATGTTTTGTTATCAGTATGACGGGTGGCATTAACTGCCGGCTGGCGTATCTAGACGCTGAAAGGAAATGCTGACATGAAGATAATGACAGCTAAGTTACGTGTTCTGTGTCTCCAAAACACGATTTTCGTACTGAAAACAAAAAAGTTGGGTAGCTTCTCAAACTCAGTAATCCATTTTTTCTTCTTTGAAGACGGCATTGTCTTTATCTATTACACAGTAATACCCTCAGTTCGTGTAAGATATGCAGTACATTAATTTTTTTGTATTTACGTAAATAGGCCTATTTTTTTTAGTAATCAGCTACATATTCAAGTATTATAATTGCGTAATACTTGTACTCATTTAAGCATGAATAAAGATTATCATGTTTATAGTCCACTAGTGTGTGTTGAATGCCTCCTTTTTAACTTTAGTTTTCTGTATTTTTGCATTGAAATATTGTTGAAAAAGGTACCACAATAGGATGTGAGTTTCGTTATAAAATTATCACTAATAATTATAAAGCAATATTTACAACAGTTTTATGTAGTGGTTAGTGATAACATGTAGTAATTATACTTCGAATCTATAGTACGTAGTGCGATAATGTTCGTTGAAAGCTCATAATTTTGCGCGGGAGGACTAGTTGTTAGGAACACCGGACCCACCAAACAGAGCGGGAGATAGAAGAGGGGATCCAGGGGCCTTTCCCATTACGAGCAAATGTGGGGTTTCAAGGCAAAAAAAATGGTGCTTTTTAAGCATTTTTCATACCTAAAGACCCTATCTATATAGCTGGTTGAAATTGTGATTGTTTCATATAAAATGGTTTCAGTGAACATTTTTGCTAACGCACAGTTATATTACCTGCTGGAACCTTGTCCCACCGCAAATCAGTATTTAAATACCAGGAGATACCTGAATATTATATGATGCAGTTTTAAAATTATTCTGTACCTGTATGCAAACAGAAATTACTAATGAAATAATTTAAATGACTTAAATCACTTTCATTACTGCAGAATTTTTATAACTTTTACAATGATAAATAACACAGTCAGTTGGCTATAGGCCTATTATTACACACTTTTGCTAAAATATTGAGGATGTTTACATTGTTTTTAATACGCTTTACATGTTTTACTTGCTGTAGTTTTTGTTAGTTCATTAATGTAACAATTATTTCATCTTAAAATTAAATGTCAATATGCCATTAATTACTACATCAAACGTTGTTCTCTTATTTCTTTTGGATATTTTACTATTCGGAAATATTCAGAAATAATTGTGCAATTAGTATATATTTTTTAAACAAGTGAAATGAAAACAATCATTCTGGCTTTACCGTTCTCTTTTTCACTATTTGAATGTTGAGGCTTCATCTTTTTGGTACGGGATGAAGCGCATACACAGAAAAACTTTTTTTGCAAGGGACTCCTAATCTTAACAGTTAGTTATGTAATGTTTTTATAAGCTTTATTACAAGATTAAATATATGTGACATCAAGCTACAGTAACCATGCATTTTAATACACTAATTAAAAATATTAGGTGATGCGAATGTTACAAGTAACACCGATCCCCCACCCAATAAAGCGAGGGGAGGGTCCGGGGGCCTCCTAATGGAAAAATTAAGCTTTTAAAGTGAAAATTTGTGTTATTTAAGTAGATTCCGGACTCCACTTCACTATTATATGAAGTGTAAATTCAAACATATCTGGTAAAAGGGGTTGGGATTCTCGGCCCCGTTTGCATCTCCCCTACTTCTGGGCATGCATACGCAGCATGAGAAGTGTCTAGCCGCTGACACTGTGCAAGCATTCGGGTATCATCGGAAATACTCGGCCGCCCGCCTCGAGTCAGCGCTTCCTCTCCTCACAGGTGTTCGTTCGCTCTCTCACTTCCTATCGCACCTTCTCTTCTCTCCCGCTCAGCATCATGTCAGGACACATCTGAACTAGATTTTCGCAGCAATATCTGTAATTAAATTACGTGAATGTGCACTGGCGGATACAGCATTTTCTGGAGGGAGTGGCGAGGATACAGTAAATTTCGGTACTACCTCCTTGAAGTTTAAAAGTCTAGATACAAGTCATACATATACACATAATAATACGTTCAGCCACAGCACCCCCCCTCTCTCAAAAGTCCTGTTATCTACCACTGCGCGTGTGTTTTGAACACCTTTAAGTTCGTGTCGCTTTAGCGATTGACTCTTGACTTAGTCGACACTTGCTAAAGGATGCTGAACCAGTAATACAGAAGTAATTAAACACAGGCCCAAACACGTGAAATCACTGTGTTAGCGAGCAGCCTTGAGTACGCAGATATTCTTTGAGGCTAGTAGGTAGGTCAGTGAATCTGTGAATTTTTCCTGTCTGTAATCATATCCGATTTTCAAATTGCAAGATACACTTTCTTTCGTTTCTTAAATTATTTACTTGTTGCCCCTGGCCGAACTCCTGCAAGCTACATCACAAATAGTTTACAGCAATAAACGTACAAGCACGCAATGAAAAATGTGCACTTACGCTGATGTTATTTACATTTTCAAAAATGTTTCTTTGGTTGAAGAAATACAAACCACCAAACCACGATTCAATTACAAAATAAATGAGACATGTTTTACAATACAAAAACTAATAAAATGGCCAGGGGCGTATGAACGTTTCGAAATTGGGAGGGTAGATCTAGGAACCCTGAACCACTCAATAATTCGGGAAGGGAGGGGGGGTCCGGTAAAGCTCTCCCAGGAAAATTTGGGATTTCAAGATGTAAAATGGTACACTTAGAGCATTTTTTCGTATTTAGACATGCTAATATTATATTTGCTTGAATAGTGGATTTTTTTTTTTTAGAAAATCGTTTCAGCCCAGCCCACGAAAAATTAATTTATGTCAGAAAAAATAAAACCAGGACATTACACACCATAATTTAAGCAATCAGTCCAAAAATTATGCATAAGCGAAATACTATATATTGACAACATCCTTGCAGCATACAAATTGTTACAACAGGATTCTGTGCTGTTTGCAAAGTAATCTTCGTTAATAACCAAGAATCTGTGTAATAATAAGACGAAAAAATAAAAGTAGGGTAAATAGTATTTGTTAGGTACTATAAATTCCAATAAAAGTGTATTTTAATAATTTTGAAATCTTCACGCTTAATACGTCCGTCACGAAAATACTATGATATTAATGATAAAAAATGTGCTTTCAGTCTTAAAGGAAATAACGTAAGGTTAGCTTCGTAGTAATATACATAAATATTTCGTATTTCTATGAAGGTTGTTAAGCACATATTATTCAGTAGTATGGGATTACATGTGTAATGTGGGCTGTTTGTTGTAATGCGTTCATCTTAAAACGTTGCTTCCCGGTAAGTCGTTCAAAGTACCAATATTTTCTTGAATTTTATAGTAAAAGCGATTCTTCTACCTCGCATCCTTCTTCCCAGATCTCCGGTTCTCAGATACTAGGGCTTCTGGCGCAGACAGTATACAATCAACACCGAATTAAACAAAAAAGCTAATGGCTTATAAAGCTAAAGCTAGAGGTAAGTAACTCATTACAGTCAACCACGTTTCGTCTGTGGCTGAGTTAATCACGTGATCTACAGCAAATCAGCAGCCTCCCAAAATGTTATCCACCCATAAAAACAGTAGCAAACTTTAACTTTTGACGACAAAGGTAGTACAGCCTTATAAAGTCACATTTCAACACACTTAGAAGACTGTGAAGTTTTTAAAATAGTGTTTTAATTTAAGTACCAGTGTTTTCTTTGCGATTTAATTGGTTTGGACAACTTTCAGTAGAGTATTTTCTATTCAGCCACAACGTAATTTCTTCTGTATGAAGATATTTTTTGGTCAGCAATAACATGTAGTTCTTGAGCGCTGGTGAGAGCTGACGTGATGAGGATATGGAGCGGCACTGGAATGCAGGGTGGGGGAAATGTAAGATCCCCGAGAAAATCTGCTGACTAGCGCCATTATACGTCACGATTCTCACATGTGAAAGTCCGGGGACCGACCCCGCTGGGAATCGAACCCGGATCACCTAGACGGGGAGGCGAGTGCTCTAGTCACTTCGCCCACCGCAGTCACTTATATATGATGCAGTCAGCAAAATAATGAAATTATTTTTTTGAACGAGTTTCAGGCTCGCAAAATATTTTCTGGCTATTAATTTACGTATGCTTCGATAGTACAATTTTCCTTATGTTATACAAACACTATATATTTTACGTGTAATAAAATTTTTAAGATGACTTTTTTGCACATACTCATTCTTCTGCTGAATTAGTAACTTATTTCGTAGCCTTGATAAACCAACGAACGTACGTCACATTACTAAATCTCGTAAATTTCATACCTACATTACATGAAATAAGTTGCTGACTACAAGAATGCTTTGAAACTTCATAACCATTTTCACATAATCCATACATGTTTTTTTCGTTTGATGCAATGGCGTATCATACATGAAAAAAAAAAATGTAATTTCTCTTGCTCATTTTGTGTAATTTACTTTGACACTACGTACATACTCTCTCTATATATTATGAACAGTCCACTCACATACTCAACAAACAGTCCAATCCTCTGGACATCGATATGTAAAATTTTGAAAGGTGCTTTCTTTTTCACCGTAGACACCAACTCTAGAAGGTTTTTTTTCTTTTCAAAGTGTGTAAATTAAGGTAAGTTAGCGAAATGTGGTGAAATATGTTTTTCTATGAATCCTCAACAGTGCTTAAACTAGTTGAGAAGTCAAGGTGCTTTTTACTTCTGCATAAAGCTTACAAAAATGCACTTTACGTGATTTTTTCTACATTACTTTAATTTAAAAATTAAGGTGGTGACAAGTTGTAAAATATAATTTCAATTAAGCTTCCGATAACTTAAAACCCGTTGTGATATCGAATTCATTGTTGTTGCAAAATCAAGCCTACACATATCGCTAAAAACCAGTTTCATGACTTTTTGAAATTCAACCTCTAAGTACATTGAAAAAACAAAACGTGGTTTCAACTGTTTTAACAATCTTCACAAGTATTTGTACAAGATACTGCTTGTTTTGCAGATATACATTGTGACTATTTTTTTTTTACAGTAACATCAATGTTATAGCCATCACAGTTTTTGTATAGTGATGTGTCAAATCACAAAATTGCTTAAAACTGTTTATACAATAAATGAATTAATTCACTATGAAGAAGAGTGGCTCGGTTTACATCAAGACATGTAGCTATAAAAACAGGCATTGATATTTTCCATATGAAAAAAATGGCCGAATATTGGCAATTTTTTAAAGAAACAATAATTTTCATTGCAGAAATATCTTGACATAACCTGTGACACTGTCTTTCAGTGTGAAATTATTTCATTTCTCTAAGTCAGATGAATTTCGTCTCTTGTTTAAAACTATTTTTGCAAATTTGCAAAATCTATAAAATTTAGAAACTTTTCATGACTGTAAAAATAGTCACAGTACATATCCATAAAGTAAAACATACACCGTACAAATATAAAAATTACTTAATTTAAAATTCTGCAGGGAGCCTCTAACTCAGCCCCCGTAATATACTGTGTCTCTTAGACGTGTTGAGATATCGAGATGATTTCTGAATAGGAATGAGACTTACGTAGGCTAAATAGGCCTACCTAGTATGCGATTTAATAATTTTTCAAATGTCTGCAGTTTAAGTGGTGGAAAGATGTAAAATGTTACAGAAGTACCGAAAATCAGATATGAATAAAACTATTAAGCTACTGGTTTGTGGGATAAAAAATTATAGTTAACACATTAGTTACCATACAAGTGCAACATGACTTGCGTTGGCTGCTATTCCATTTATTTCAGTAATATGTAGTTGCACTAAACCTTGCTACAGACTTTTCACCAATTAAACTTATATGGCCACGCTTAAAGCCAAGCTCTCTTGTTCCTACTATTATAGAGATATTAATTTTTTACTCTTAAACGAGAGCAGATGTCGAAAATTTATTTGGACGTTTTGTTTAAAATCGTCTACTTCATGTTGGCTGATTTTTTCAAGGCAGTAAAAAAAAATAGTATGGTTTTAGATAGGCTAATTATGTAAGTAACGAAACAGTATAATTTCTTGTTTAAAAAAAGTATCTGTCATGGCAAAAACCGTTTTAAACAAAACTGCCACACAGATTTCCGATGTCTGCTTTCGTTTAAGCTAATAGTAGTAATACTAATAATCTTTTAAAAAAAAGTACAAACAAGGGAGTCCCATTGTACAAATTGATCGGCGGAAATCATGCATACTCTAAATAGTTCAGCACTTGGCACAATTCATGGTCGCCCTTACAGCTCCGTCACGTCTGAGCCTCTAACACGCAGGTAGGCGCCCGTAACAAATATTCCTAATGGAGGCAAGCGATGCCGAGTCACGGAAGTACCCGAGCATTCCGTCCAATGATAGCCGAATGCTTGCACCGTGTCAGCGGCAAGACACAAGTCGCAGCATGTTACTGAAGCTTGATATTTTTTCTCCTCCGTCTTCAACAACTCTCTTCAGAGAAAATAATTTTTTTTTTTTTGGTGGCCCACAAGGGGCACACCCTAGGTTAGTGCCTAACTACTAGGAGTTAGGAGGGAGCGGGAGGGGTAGCAGCGTGCCAGGCCTGCGGCCTATACGCTCTAACTACTGCATGCAGCTTGGGTTAGGGAGGAACATGGCTCAAATGGCCTACTGTAAGGTTATGAAGCGCCAAGCCAGCGTTTGTGGCCTGGCGCTTCCCTCAGATTTAACTGGGAGCTAATCCCGTAAAGGGTCATGGTAAACCCGCGAGGTCGCGGGAGGAAACCCATGATGTTAAGACATGCGAGGTGGGTTCTCCATGCTAGGAAGAAAAGATAGAATTCATGCTATGTATAACATGCTTTGTTAGTTGTGTTAGAAGGCGAAAATTAAAGACGAGCAGGGAGGGCTCGTGATCCAGCTGTAAAAGAAAAACTTAAATTAAGCTCAGCTCTATTTAATATAGGAGAAATAACCTAAGTTTCCCGAAGGGAGGGCATGAGTGCCCGCGGTCCCATTTTAGGTGAGAGGTTCTTGTCGCCTATAACGCAGTCATGGCTAGGTTGTGCAGTAAGAGAGCCCTCGCTGGGCCATGCGCTCTCTGCAGTGCCATGACTGATTCCGCGATGCATTGATAGAAGGTCAGTGCATATCTACGCGCAGCCATGGCTCGGTTGTGCAGTACGAGAGCCCTCGCTGGGCCATACGCTCTCTGCGAAATGCCATGGCTGATACTGCGATGCATTAGCATATTTAAGCCATTTGCAGTTCTCGCTTGGGCAAGTTGGCGAGTATTTCTTGATTCCCAGGTTGGTTTGACTTCTTCTTGGAGTCGGCTTCTTCTCCACCCTGGTGATCTTTTGAGGAACTTACGGTGGTTTTTCGCACATGATGTGTTTCGGCATTTTGTGCGTCATGCGCACCGCTGGGTTATAGTTCCCTAGTGCTCGCACTAGGGGGTTAGTGGACTTGGCCGCAGCTTTGTAGAAGTTGCGAGTCAAGTGCTGGATATAGTCTGTGAGCCGGGGACAAATCAGCTCATTGTAGAGGACTACATTGGGCGTATATCTTAGTGCTCCTGCGGCCCTTCTGAGGGCTTTGTTTTGGAGCACTGTTAGTGGGTGCATATGACACTTTGCAGCATATCCCCAGGCTGGGGCTGCATATGTCAATATAGGTCTAACTAGGGCTGAGTACAATCTGATCCCAGATCTAGTGCTCAGATTGTGGCTGTTATTGAGGAGAGGGTATAGTTGGGCTAGCCGGGGATTTGCCTGTCTTAGCTTAGCATTGGTATGAGCCTTCCAGGTTAGTTTGTAGTCTAGCATGACTTCGATATTTAACCTTGGGTTGGTACTCAATTGGCGTGCCAAACAGGGAGGTCTGGGGAAGAGCTGGAGGAATTTGTCTTCGGGCAAAGACAACTGCTTCTGACTTGCCTACATTTATCTTGATGTGCCAGAGCGTGAACCAGGTCTCCAGGGCCTGTAATGCTTCTTGTACTTTGGCTACAGCGAGGGAGGCATGCCAAGAAGTTGCAAACACAGCTGTATCATCTGCATAGCTTGCAAGCTGGGTTGTGGGAATGGTGGGTATGTCACCTATGTATATATTAAACAATACTGGGCCGACAATGGAGCCCTGAGGCACTCCTGCTCTAATAGGGTAAGGGTCTTACCTTGCTCCAGGTAGCGTAACTACAAAGCTGCGTTCACTTAAGTAGCTATGCACTAATTTTATATAGCAGTCGGGAATGCCCGCTCTGTGCATTTTATATACTAGCCCAGCATGTCATACTCTGTTGAATGCTTTCTATATGTCGAGGAATACAGCGACAGTGGACCTACGTTGATTGAAGCCTTGCGTTATATGCTCTACAATACGAAAATAAGTTAAACAACGAACTACTTGTAAATAGCTCAAGGTCCACGGATATTACATGGCAAGACCAAAGTAAGGTTAATTCTACTACAGGTTAGAAAGTTGGCACAGGGAAAATTTCTGCCACTTAAGCGCTGGTATCGCTTGTGCACCAAACAGACCAATCGCAGAGCCTTCTTGAATTTTAAGTTATATTAAGTAAGTAACTTACAACTTGACATCAGTTTCTTTTCACGTTAAAATAATGTTTATTTAAATTTAATATTACTACAGTTTCTTATATATATATCTGGTCTCTTAGCGAATGAAGCGAATCTAGTGGCAGAAATTTTCCTCGTGCCAAGCTCTCCCATAAGAAAACGTATTTTCTTTCTAACCTGTAGTAGAATTAACCTTAACTAAAGCAAATAGACCATTAGCTGTTTTTTTTTCTGGCTGGCTGTGGTCTCGATCACGGTCTGGATACTCATCTGGAAACTTGGCCCCCTTGTTTGGCTGTAGTTCACGAAGTTATCGAGAATATTGTGTTTTATTGGCGCTGCAGTCAGGGCGGTCGGAGTCAAACTCCGCCCACTTCTGGGGGCCGATTAAATATCACCACTTGCGTTTTGCACCGACGCAGCGCAACGCAAGGAAATCTGCTCTGCACTTGCTCCTCGAGTCGTAGTTGGAATTAAATATACTCGAATACGCAATACGCAAGGGGCGGAGCCTATTTTGGCTCGGCGCAACTAGCTCCCCTCTCCTACTTACACAAGCCAATCATAAAATTTGTAACATCATCCTCACTGCCACTTGAACGACAAAAGCTGTCTGCACACCCGCGTGCTTACATGCAGATATAGCTTCCATGTAGCAGTGAACATTTCTCGCGCTAAAAGTAATGTTTTGGTTAAATTTTTCGTAACCTCAAATTTTGTAGCCTTCTCGTGAAGAAAAATTGTTACAAAGTTTTTATTACAAGTGTAAATGTCGTAGTTGTGTTTTGAAGTGTGAAAGTAAATTTCCATAATGTCGTGGTTCTTTCAGTGTAGTGGATGCGTGTGTTCATTTTTGTGTTCATGAATAATTAAGTGCTTTATTTATGGAGAGCAGCATTTTTGTAAAATAATTGGAACACATCAGAGTAGTTTTCGTCTGTAACCAGCTTTTACATACCGGTCTGGTACTTTATGTTACTAACGGAAAATATAGTGCCTAAAGTGATAGACGTGTGATGCGATTAGAGCAAAAACTATGTATACATTTTATATTTGTACTGATATTAATTTGAGTGGCCTAGTTTTGAAATTCACGTAAGTTATTTCAACTTGTGTGGCATGGTATTTGTGAGTGTACGCCTACTACCTAATGGGCTATACATGTGGCATTCGTCTTTCAGTGAATCGTAAATCATGATACGTTGATTATTTCTAAATAATTCATTGCTAATGTGTAGTGAATACGAGTGGCGTTCGTACAACTATACTGCAATAAATTTAATTAGTTCTAGATTATTGTAAGTTCAATGTTCACCGAGATAGGGTGTGATGTGTGTAGACAGAAAGTCTCACGAAAGACTTAAAACTAAAATGATAGCCCTCCCGTTTTCATGAAATAAAGAGAATCCCAACAGAATCACTCTTAAATATAAAGTACGTGTAACCCTACAATGCATGACTTCAAAAATTATGCTGAAATAAATAAAAACAGCTTTATTGGCATTTTCAATGTAAGGGAAAAATATTTAAAAAAATATTTTTTTATTTTTATGACAATTTAAATTTAAAAAATTAATCTGTGACAATTGGCTACACCATGTACATAGAAGTTACATGATACATAACCTTGTGGAAACATATGCAAAAACTCCTGAACTTGAATTTTTACACACACAAACAAAAAAACAAATGTTATTTACAATACACTGTAAAAATGTTATTCAAATAGGCATACACTGTAAAAAAAATTGAAATATACACTAGGCCTAAAAACCATCAAAAGTCTCTGTCGTCTTCAGTTTTAGAAAACTGCTAGATATGAGTTATAATGTTCAATTGTTCAATTGTTCAATTTATTAGTCATAGAGCATTTACATGCTATCGACATTGTCAGGTACAAGTAAACATCTAACAATTCCATACATACAGTAACATTCATGATAATAACAACTCTACAATCAACATATTCACAAAGAGATTTCACCTTTACAATAATAAAAAAATTCAGTCAAGTTATAAAATGGATTACTCATCAACCACCAAGTAAGCTTATTTTTTATTTGTTTAAAAGACAACATTGTAATTGCGCTAGAAAATTTATTGTAAATTTTTAATGATATATCATAATAATTCCTTTTAACGGTAGTACCTATACCTTGTAAAATGTAAATCAATAGCATTGCGGTTTCGTGTTAAATAATTGTGTACATCCTTTCTCTTCTTAAAAAGGTACTGATTTGTATGAACAAACAAAACACTTTCTAGTATATATAGGTTAACAATAGTCAAAAACCTTTCAGAGATAAAAAGGGGTCTACAATGAGTGTTTTTTGGTGAACCTGTAACAATCCTAACAGCTTTTTTTTGTATTAAAAGAATTTTACAT
>PNEQ01118037.1:0-13762 GCA_003012365.1 Medauroidea extradentata
AAATTCCACAGGGCTCTGTTATACGCCTGCACGTCCCGAGAGCTGGTACATTAAAGGCAGTGCTACATTTGTTTGTCTCTTGGTTCTTCGTTGTCCCATCGTCTCTCAGCATCACCAAAGGACACGCAGAAACGTGATGTCACAATAGAGTTGTCTCATAATCCTGCAGACTCAGTAAAGCGACACAAAAGTGCAGTTATTTCTCATGGAGTTTTCATATCTTCGATCTTCTTTTATTTTGTTATACATCTGCCACATGGATTCGGAGATCGACAATATAAATAAATACATTTATTAATAAAAACGGACTCAAGGTTTTTTTAAAGCTGTTTAAAAAATTCGTAAATAGTTACGTTCGTGAAACTTATTCACGTTTCTTTCCTTTGAAATATTATTTTATTGTTTGAAAATTGATATCGTTCGTTCCACGTTCTCTGCTGACATTATGAATACGAATGTTTATGTCTACGAGCTAAATTTAGCAGCGTTTAATTTTCTGAAAATTCTTCTTCTTCTTTAACTTGAAGGATATAGGACGAAGGGACATGTGTATAAATATTGGCCGTATACATAGGACAAGACTATACATGGGACAATCAGACAGCAAGAGACAGCAAGAAACACGAGGGACAATGTCGCGTAGTTTTCCAAACAGTCAGTAATAACGACGTCGTTGTCGTAAATACTGATTGTTTGGAAAACTACTGTGTTTTGTTTCGTCTCATCGTTGTGTCGCATTTCAACTTAGGTTTCCTTTTTTTTTTTTTTAATTTTTGTTATTTATTTATCTTCTGTTTGTTCCTTGTTTTATCTGACCCGACTCCATTTTTGGAATTTCATGTTGTGTATGAGCTCCGTTGACTAAAGCATACTCTGCTAATTTATGTTTTCCATGTCTTATTCTTAGTTTTCTTTTGACAGTCATTTATTACGCAATGGAGTATGTCCAAGCAAATAAATCCAGTCATGCACTCCCATCGCACAGATCTTTCAAAGATCACATACTGTCACATGTATAGCAAAAACTTAAATGTGGTTAATTCTCCGAGCTCTTTGGGATAGAGGTTTTATTATTAGAAATAAAATAGTTGAATTAAGTTATTCATTTACTGGCTCACAAAGCTTACAAAAATGCACAAAACAGCAATCAACTATAACTTTCACAACACAATTAATTATGCACACAATTACTACTGTGCCACAGAAACCTTAATTAATTTTGACAACTAAAGCACAAATATATTTATCATTCACTAATTAAAGACCTCGAATAACAGTAAGAGTTCTGTAATATATCCAATCAACAGTCCTTCAAATAGTGACAATGTACAACCTTAACAGTCCGAAGTGGTGATGGCTCACAATGTGCTGCACAGCACCCCGAGTGCACCACTGTCTTCACTCCTGAGGTCTTCGGTTCGACTCCCGTCGCACACCTCCTTGTTGTCCGTCGACATGCAGCAGCAGTCCTCTTGTTCCTCCCAATACTGCTCCGAAGGTATGTGCCTGCAGCCTCACAGTAAACTCTGACGTCACCAAAATGTCTTCACCAGTCTCTCTCCACAAGCATAGCACCTTCCTCTAGCACGACCAATAGCGAACTCTCCCAAATCTGTCTATGCATGGCTCATATACTCGGCAAAACAGTTCGGGAAAGACCACATTTTACGGATCTAAAAATATCCATTATATCATGCTTCGGACGTGACTTGAGTCTCATAGGCCGAGCGCATAGGGTAAAAGCGCAGTTGCAACAGGTCTCTATGACGTACTTTCTGCGGGATTCCCATCACGTTGTCACCCGGCTTGTGAGTGAAGAGGTTTTGGTCAGCGCTTAATGTCGAGGTCTTCAGCGCTGGTGAGGGGTAACATGAGGTGAGTATGGAGCAGCGCCGGAATGAAAAAGCGGGGGAAATGGGAGATCCTCGAGAAAACCCGCCGACCAACAGCATCGTCCGGCACGATTCCCACATGCGGAAATCCGGGGACTGACCCCGCCGGGAATCGAACCCGGATCGCCTTGGTGGGAGGCGAAAGGTCTGACCTCTCGGATATCGCGACCCCCGCCTGGCTTGTGAATCATGGGTTAGCCCAAAAGACGTTTAGGCACAGTATCCAGCCCTCAGAATCACAGCTCGCAATAATACCATTCAAATATTAAATATGACCCCAAGGAGGTTTAAAAAAGGGTAAAATGTGTTTTAGATTCACATTCGATTTATGTGGACAACATTGATATTATATATAGCGGCGTGATTTTTGTTTAAGATTGATTGATGCTTAGGTACTCAAATACCTGAAAAGAAATTTCTATAATTTTCGAAATTACCCACCTATGGAAGTGAAAAGGGGTGAAAAGTAATGAGATGTGTTTTCTAAAGTTCTATCGAGACGTACTGTACAGCCTCTATAAGCCCAGGAAATAAAAAATTATTATTTTAAAGTTAGCTATCAAGAATAATTTCGACGTTATGTAGCACAGTTTTTTATAACTCCGATCTATTGTTTGGGAAGTTCTATGCTCAAATTCCTTTAAAGACTGTGCAAATGTGCAAGTTTGACGCACAAAAACTGTAAGGAAGATGAAATTAGTGCAATTTGGATGATACCGTTTAAAAGTGGTGAAAATGGATTATGCAGTTCAACATCATCTATGGTTGTGCTACGGAAAAATCAGTTTTAATAACACGTAAACTGAGTTTTTCATGATATTACCCTCTCCCATTAAAGAGTATGTAATTATCCCACAACGTCAAATTTTGCTGACTATAAATAAGGCCCGGGCGAAGTAGCTGGTAGTGGCAGCGAAAATCTTAATGACTGCTTTTCGCATGAACAGATATTACTACTAACCCTGCTACAGAGTTAACTCAACTAGCAGATTTGTCTATTTAACTCTAGATGACTGAGCTACCTATCTGGTGTACAAAGAGGTTTTTCAATTAATGCAAACATTACCTGCTCTGAGTAATACACGTCAGCAAAGCCGCGGGTACACTGCTAGTATTAAAATAAAAATCTAACAGACATACTGAGAAATGAGTGAATAATATTATTTTTATTAATCATTAGTCCTCACTTTACTTTGCTTGGCCAACTTACTTGAATCTTTCCTCCTAGGTTAGAAGCTGCCAGTCTTGAACTTGTCTCGTGTGTAAAGCACTCGCACCAATAAAACACTTTGTGCAACACACCCTTGATTCTTAGCAGCAGTAAGTTATTACTTTCACGAGAAATGTGCCTTCATGACCACCTGCATAGTTGCATGTGTCTTCGTGATTTAGTAATTATCAGCTGTAAGTGCAGGATTATACACATTTATGATATTCTTACACTTACAAGCAATTTATAGACAAATTATTTATCATCAAACTGTAAAGAGTTGATGGAAAGAATCAGCCATCACAATGAAAGATAATTTGGCCAAAATACTGTTTCATTTCACACTGCGTGTACCGAGCACCACTTAGCTCAAAAATTGTAAACCGTAAAACCCTTACTCGGAAACATACTACAAAAAAAAATCGACGACGTTCACTCCAACAATCAAGTATGAACAGTGATTCTGCGATATAAGATAATTTCGTAATTTTATCAATGACACTAAATTTGTCTGGTTTTCTTAATTTATCGTGTCATAAACTGCTATGTCATAAATACATTTTGAGATATAATTTACGAAAATATCTCAGTAATTGGCCATTATTTCTATTTAAGTACTTTGGCCAACATGGGAAACACATTTAAGACTAAAATCTGAAACTTACTCTCACAATAAAATCAGTTTCGGTTATAAATTCATATTGGTAATGCTTTACTTTCCATATTATGACTTTTACTATGAAGGAATAGAAACTTTTTTAATTACCATGCATTAGAAGCTATGCTATTAAACCTTCAATAAAGAATACAAGTGTAAAAACGAATTAAAAATTTATAGTGAAAACATGGTTGAATAGTAAAATATACTGATTCTTAAAAGATGCTGGTATAATGTGATGAGTGTATGCTACATTCGAAGTGACATCTGTAAAAACGACAGGTTAATAATATCTATTCCGCCGTCAAGACGTTTCGCATCTGTTTGCTTAGACAATGTGCCTTAGCCTTGCGATAGTTTGCAGAAGTGTGCGAGCAGCTGTGCCACGGCTGTTACGATGTCGCAATCCCGCGGTGAAGGTGGCGTCGCGGAAAGGTGGTAGTGGGTGCTGGGTAATCAACAAGTCACCAAAAAGAAACTGATTGCGGCAACAGAGGTGACCGATGACTTGAGGAGTTAAGTGGGTCTTAACACTTACCCAACACCTTAGCAAACTCCTGGATTCGGCAGGGATTGCTCCGCCCCTGGGCATAGTTGGGAGCCAATCAGAGGGGACGATTTTGACGGCCTGGTGGGGGTGCGAAGAATGGTATGGACATCGAGCTACCGAGGGGAGCTGGAGAAGAGGGTCGGCGAGTGAGTATTCTGCTCCGGCGGCGACCGCACCTAGGGACTCTGGGTTCGAGTCTGGGTGTGACCCTCTGGCTAGAGTTTCACTTCAACGGCGGCACGAGCGGTGAGTTCCTGTTGGTTTACGGAAGGAGAGCTATCCTTTACCTATCTCCTTTCTCGCCTTACCCTAACCCTTCAACTCGCCTATATTTCTGTGTTGCTGTTATTCCTTGTGTCCTCTATTCTAATAAACTCTGTTACCTTTCATCTCTAGCTTATTTATCTTCTCCATCCCGGCTAAACTTTGTAACACGGTGCACGGTCACTTGTCTGACATGGGGAGTCGAATGATGTCAACTGAGGTGTGAAGGAAAGGTAAGAAGTCTTCATGCAGCTGTACAAATTCACCGCGGGTATGCTGGGTGGTATAAGTAGCACCGAGCCATTGTCCTGGTACTTGTCTAGTATCGAGCATCATCAACCTGCGAGCATGAAGACTGCCCTGGTGTTAGCAGCTGGCCTTCTACTATCTGGCCTATTGGATTACAGGTACGTCCTTCTCTCTCTCTCTCTATCTCTCTCTATCTCTCTCTATCTCTCTCTATCTCTCTCTATCTCTCTCTCCTACCCAGGATCAAACACTTACATCAGCCGTTACGAAACTCGCTTCTTAAGGCTATTGCTTCCTATTTATGTTGTTTTTTGCGAGTTAAATTATTTAATCCATAGGAAAACATGAAAATTTTGGAAATTGTTTATACTACGTGGCCCAATTTTCCAAAACATAAGTTTCTACAAATTTGGCTAGTTATCGACTAAATAAAATTTTCTTGTAGTCAATACTAAGTTAAAATACAAACTTATGTTTTGAAAAAAAAATAGGATACAAGCTTCAAACAATTTCCGGCATTTCTGTGTAGCGGTTTTGAAATATCTGCTCCCTTAGAGGATTTAAAAAAATAAAACTTGCTGAAACAGCACACATAAGGACTTGTGGCCTTAAACTCTTGACCTATCGACCATTGAGGTAAGGCAGTGCGTGGCATACATTGATCTGACAGAAAATACCGTTCCCACAGTATGCCAGCATGATTCTTATGAAATATATGTAATACATACTTTTAAATATTAGCAAGACAGTCAAATTTTATTTAAACTTTACCATTTTGTCAAAATTGTGAATCAACACCTCTTGCATGCATGCAAAGCAAATAATGATTATTAAAGTGTTTCAATTATATTATTCACATAATAATGTTGTAACTTTTATCCTACATTTCCTCCTAGCTCATATTCTAAAAAGGCGTTTCTAAAAAATCACGCTCAATCAACAAATTCTCGATCTCCTCTTTCGTATTCTGTGCTCAAAAGAATATCATAAGGTGGTCCCGCATTCACGAGGAACAAAGTTATATTTGCGGTATGAACATCTTCAGTCGTTTTACAAAGTCACTTCACGCTAAGCCTTCAAACAGGCAACATTTCATTCTCTCCACATTCCTGGAAGCCAAGACATTAGTCCAAAGTACAATAACCTCGCTGCCGAAGAAACGTTAAGCTCTGCTACTTATTTAAACTTCAAACTTTTACAAGTTTGTAAAATTATATGTGGACAATTCCCTGAGCTCTTTGGGGTACAGAGCTTATAATTAGATTTAAAAGATAAGTGATTTATTAGCTCACAGAGCTTACGAAAATACACAAAACAACATCAACTATGACTTTCACAGCACCGTTATTCTGCGCACAATTACTAATGCGCCGCAGAAACGTCAATTAACTTAAACAATTAAAGAACAACATTTTTTTACCATTTATTATTTAAAGACTACTAATCACAATAAAAGTTCAGTCATATATCCAATTAACTGTCTCTCATATAGTGACAATCTCCAAACCTTAACATTCTGAAGTGGTGATATCTCACCATGGGCTGTGCAGCACCCCGAGTGCACCACTATCTTCACTATTGAGGTCTTCGGTTCGACTCACGTCGTGCAACTGCTTGTTGTCCGTCGACCCGTAGCAGCAGTCTTGTTTCGCCCAACACTGCTCCGAAGGTATGTGCCTGCAGCCTCGCAGTAGACTCTGACGTCACCAAGATGTCTTCGCCGGTCTCTCTCCACAAGCTTAGCACCTCCTCCTATCAGGACCAATAGCGAGCTCTAAACAAAATGCCAGTCCGGAATATTTAACCTTAGTTCATCAGTCGGGGAATCAACGAATTTGAGGAGTCATAAAATAGACATTACATCATGCTCCGGACGTGTCTGGAGCCTCGTAGACCGGCTGCACAGAGTTCAAGGGCACATGAAAAGGGTTTTGGGGAATTCCCATCACGAGGCCGTCTAGCTTGTGATTCATGGGATAGCTTGTAAGATGTTTCGACATAGCCACCAGTCAACTGACCTATAGAAATATGGCATGTAACAATACAAAGCTCGTTTAGACACATTTATAGTACAAGACTATTTACACCAATTACGTGATATAAATTATTTAATGTTATATTGTATTTATCCGGCAAGCTATATCGTATGTCTTAACATGGTTAAATATATAAATAAGAAAGAAACGAAACTAATTTTAAAAAAATGTTGATTACAATTGTTACATCTCAAACCCAATATTATAGACTAATTACCTTATCACTGCTTTCGATCCAATCTTACAAGCAGCGAACGACAAAATAAATAAGCGGCTTATGAGGAAGGTTTAATCAACAATTTAGAGGTTAGCGAAATATAATGATTTTATTCAATTTTCGTCCAACACGCAAACAAAAAAAAACAAACAAAAAAACTCAACTGTCAATGTGAACTAATAGCGTTTCTAGCGGTAGTGAACGAGTGAAAACATTTTTGCCCGTGTCTGCCTTCCAAAAAAATTCTCAGTCTAATGGTTTTACAAAATATGTGACGTGACACATACTCAGTAGAATACCTTATGTCTCATTTGTAGTACTTTATCGTTATATAGTAATTTCGCTGATCCTGAATTTTCGAATAGAGTAAGGTTACAGAAATCGAACGAAAAGAATGTGGAAACCAGAGTTTCCCTAGTAAACCCGCCAACCATTGGTTACGTCTGTCACACATGCGAAAATAAAGAGGAATATATCCTAGAAACGACACCTTACCGCCTGGCTGAAGACGAGTGGCCTGATTGTTGTATTACAATACTAGCCATAAATTTTTTTTTAAAATGTAGCTACTTAAAAAATTACGTAGGCACATATCAGACTTTGTAAAAATTAAATTAGTGGATTTTTTACCTAACTGCCAAATAGAATACACATTGACAACAAACCTTTGTTTCAGTTACATTTGTTACAGGGTGAATTGCAGTTATAAAATGTTGTTACTTTCTTATATGAAGTAAATCTGGAACAACAAAGATGCAAACAAATATTTACCATGTCTAAAATGATATCTATAAGTATTCTGTTCGGCAGTTAGTTTAAAGCAAAGCAGTAAAATTTCAACAATTATTTATTAAAATAATTTATTTTGGACATTACAAAATATTTCTGTGCATTTATTCTTATAAGTAGTGTAGCCGTACTATTAAATTTGAAATTACCGTCAATGCAGAAAAGTGGAAGTGCCGCACGCAAGGAAATTACTTTACAACTGTCGAAATAATCTATACAGGAGTTTCACTCTACAGTAACCTATCGAATTGTCAAATTTCGCTACCTAAGGAGGTGAAAAGTGGTGAAAAGTGGTGAAAAGCGTTTCAACTAATCGTCGATATATCTTGAACCCAGCGGGCTAATTTTGGGGTTTTCACGTCCATGAGACACCAATAAAGAATTCTAAAACGTTATTAAAGGGTTTTTCGAAATTTACTCTCTTAGGTGGTGAAAAGACCTTGAATGTGTTTGAGATAAATCCTAGATATCTATCGAACCCGTCGAGATATACAATTAATTTTTGCTTCATGATGATTAATACAGAAATTATCGCAAAACGGTTTTAAGATATTTCGAAATTCGATTTATCAGTACTATGTAGGGGTGATATGTGTCTTTTTAGTGAATGATCAATTTTGATTCGACTGAACGGGCTAGCGATGTGATTTACGCTTCAGTTGGATACTTATACAAATGTCTAAGATGACTATTTTAAATATTTCGAAGTTAGACACCCAAAAGGGTGAAAAAGCACAAATTTTTTTTTTTTTTTCCATCAACCCACGATATCTATCTAACAGCAGCGATATTGAGTTGTTGTTCGCGTCGGAGTGAATCGTACGTAAGTACGTAAGTGTGTGTGTGTGTGTGTGTGTGTGTGTGTATATATATATATATATATATATATATATATATATATATATATATATATATATCACGTTATCTTATAAAGTAAAAAAACTTACATATAAATTTGCCCTATGAAATTTTTTTATCTCTCATGTTTTCGCGTAATGGCTTACTAAAGTCATATTTTGCATGTTTCCGTTTTAAGGACTACACTAAAACCAACTGATATACCAAACTAAAAAAAATCACAGTCTATATGTAAGTTTTTTTACTTTATAAGATAACGTGATTATTAAGAATAAAACTAAGTTGGTCAACTTTCAAGGCAGACGAATCGAAAAGCAGGAACGAACAGCGATAAATAATCTATACAGGAGTTTCACTACAGTAACCTATCGAGACGTAGTGTTGTACAACCACTAAAAGCTCAGGGCACAAATATTTTATTATTTTTAATTAAATTTTATTTTCATGAATTACTTCGACGTTACGTGACGCAGTTGTTTGTTACTCAGGTCTACATTCCAGGAGGTTCTAGGCTCGAATTCCGTTAAAAGCTGCGTGCGAACGTTCAATTCTGAAACACAAAATCTACAAGGCTGATCGAGTTAGTGCAATTTACATGTAGTCGTTTAAAACGGGTACAATTGCAGTTCGCTTTCCACTTAGGTTCCTCTACAACATCACCTGACATATAGTCGGTATATTGCCAAAAGTGATTATGCCATACATGTTATTTTGTTTAAAAACACTATTAAATTGTAGACATTAACAAAAGTGTGGTAAGTTACTATACTGTGACACAACAGTACGAAACGACGAATAGACTTTAAACTTGGGCAATTGTTCGTGAAAAACATATACATGTTCCTAGCATTTTTATAATTTTGACCTGGTCACTTTTGGCAGTAAACCGACGGTATATAATCTCACTAATCTCAAATTTTGGACACCAAATACGTTTCCGCGAAACCTTGACCCACTGAAACTTTGTAATGGCAATAAAGTTCCAGTGAATATTTTGAATATATAAAATTGAGGGCACAGTCACCAATGGTTGTGAACAGGGTAAAACAGATGTTTTTCATTCGATTCACCTCTTACTTGAGGTGTCTGTAACTACCATAGAACGTCAAATTGACAGTTTTATAAATAAGGCCCAGGTGAAGTCGCTGTTAGTGGCAGGGACAAACATAAGACTGCATTTCGCGTGGACAGCTATAGCTACTTATCCTGCTGCAGAATTAGTTCAACTAGCCGCTTGGACATTCGAACACTTGATGACTGAAGTACCAATCTTGTGTACAAAGAGGTTTTTCAATTAAAGTAAATATTATCAGTTACGAATATTTCTCGCGAGCAAAGCCGCGGGGGACTGTTAGTTACATATAAGTATTAAAATAATAAAATGAAATATCATTAATCCAAAATGTGTTGTAAATGCTACAAAACAGTATTGACAAAATGCGACAGTAAAGTATTAATTATTTATAATTTAGTATTCCATACATACCAAACCAATAGTTTTATTTAAGTCAACCAGATAAGCCTCACTTAACTGTATAACGGATTTTACTTAGTAAAACGTAGTTGACAAATACATTTATTTAACTTTGAAAACAAAAGGTCTTGTTCTGTTAAGTTAACAAAAGTTTTACGTATCCAGTAATATGCATGGTCTTTTTTTTTATTAATTAATTAGTAATAATAATAATAATAATATTTTTTTCAACAAAACCGTTCTGTATTTTATTACTGGTTAAATGACACTATCAGTTTAGTCATGCTGATTTCCGAAGCTTATAGACTTTCTTCTTTTTGTAATAACATTTTATTTTTGTAACACAATATATTTTATTGCAGTGATGCCACCATCATAACCTCCACCGGTGTCCACAACTCCATGATGGATGCCGTGATGACTGACATACACGCGAAACCCAAGGAATTCAATCTTAATCCATACCTTTTAGGTGAAATAATCGACAAAATCAGAATAGTGAGTTACTAAACCAAAATATACTTCATGTTTCTCTCAGTCTAAGACAGAAACATGCTACATTTAACCAAAATATAGGAACAGAAAATAGAGAAACATACAGATAGAGAATACAAAGCGTATGTTCTATGGTGAAGGTAGTGAAGCCTTGAGACTAAAGATGGAGGAGACCATTCACGTAAAAACATGGGTGCGGATTGTTCAACCATAACCTCATTTCTTAATATTGATCTAGACTAAGGTTAATTCTACTACAGGTTAGAAAGATCAATGTTAAAAGTTCGTGAAGGGAACATTTCTGCCGCGTGAGCGCTGGTGTCGGTAAAAGGTGTAACCTGACTAATCACGGAGTTTTCTTGAGTTTTACGTTACATTATGTTGATAATTTAAAACGCGAATTCGGATTCTTTTCACTTTCAAATTAAGTTAAATGACTTCTGTCATTTCCAAGCATGTTTAAATGTAATTTTACTAGGGTTTCGTTATTTTTTTCTGGTCCCTTTGCGATAGCAGCGAAACTAGTGGCAGAAATTTTCCATGCAACAAACTCTCCCAAAGAAAATCACATTTTTTTCTAGCCTGGAGTAGAATTAACCTTACGTAGACTAGCATTAACTGTAGTCTATGTAAGGTTACTTCTACTATAGGTTAGAAAGTAAATGTACTTTACTATGAGAAAGTTTGGCACATGGAAAATTCTGCCACTTGGTGCGCTGCAATCACTAACGGGCTTAATATAACATTGCGGTAAATGGAAATATAACACATGTTTGTTCATAAAGTATTGTGCCTATACCATTTTAAGGTATATATTTACTGTTTTTAAATTACAATATTTGCTCTTTATTTTCAAACTAATAGGTAGGCCTACTCCTGTACGATGTAGGCTTTTTTACATATGTAGGCTGTGGAAATATAAATGCTTGTGTTTGTTTACAAGTTCATGGCGAGGACACATTGTACGGTCGTAAGCAGATGATATTTAATTTTGAGGAGTATGTTTAATAACTTAATAAGTAATTTATGTGTATTTATATTTTGTATAAAAGTGTGTAGTTTGCCAGGTTCTATTTGTGTGCATACAAATGATCTTTTCTTATTCCATAAGCACTTAATAGTACAAATATATTAGAAAAATTATGGAAAGTATAAATATGATTGTCAACCTGGTGCTACATTTAACATCAAAATTGTGAAGTAAACCAACACGAAACTATAGTTTCTGCTGTAAAAAAAGTTGTTTCCAGAAAGTTTTTCATTTTATTTTAGTGTAGCCTACTCGTATCGTATTTGTAATCAAACACACGCATTTCTATTTCCACTTTTTATTTCAGTAAATATGTCTTAATGGTGTATCTGTTAGTTTGAAAATAAAGATTATAAATTATAAAAGGCCAGTATCTATCGTAAAAAGGTATAAACTCATTATTTAACTGACAAATATATGTGATTCCTCCATTTACCGAAATGTTAAATTAGGTCTCTTAGTGATTGCAGAGCAACTAGTGGCAGAATATTCCCTGTGCCAAACATTCAACATAGATCTTCCAACATGTAGTATAATAACTCTTACGTAGACTATTTACATGAGTAGCTGATTGCATTCCTCCATATTGCTACGTGAATAAACAGCCATCTTGACTTCAGTATAGACCACGGTCGTAGACGTACAGATCTGGCCTTTCTACCAATGTATTTTGCTTGACCCTCTTGTTGTTTGGCTGTAGTTCACAAAGTTACCGAAAGTGTTGTGTGTTTTTAGCGCTGCAATCAGGGCTGTCGGGGTCAAACTCCACCCACATTTTTCCTAGGGTTTTCTTTATAAAGTAAATAAAGATTGCTGGATCCATGCTTTAGGATTGTAAGCGAAAAAAGTATTTCATAAAATGATAAAATATGCGTTGTGATAAGTTGTTTAGCTTTATAATGTAAACACTTGAAAAAAAGTGGGAAGTTAGTGGGCGGAGTTTGAGACAGACAGCCTTGATTGCAGCGCCAATGACGCACAACACTCTCGGTAACTTGGTGAACTGCAGCCCAACAACAAGTGGGTCAAGTTTCCAGATTTGTTCTACGGCTGTGGTATAGACTGCTTACACTCCATCTGTATTTTTCTCTTGTCTCTGTACAATAATAATCATATTAAAGTTGTCTCGTATAAAGTTGTTGGAGTTGTATTTCATTGTTGTTCACCAACTTGAACTTGCAGTTAGGACTTCCAAAACATTAAAGTGTCTCTGGGAAAGTTTAAACAGATTATCTTATACTTAAATTGATTGTCTTGTATTTGTAAGTTTTTCACTTAAATACGAAAATATTAGTCCTTAAATAAAAATAAAATGTGAAATTCCATGTTTTTTAGCACAGTATACCTAGTATATTGCTTTCGTTTTTTTGTACGTTTTTGTACAACGATATTGGATATGTCGTGTAACAAAATACAGTTGATTTGAATATATTATACAAAAACTAATATGTATGCATAGAGAATGTAACTCAGTTAGCATACGTTATACTTGCTTAAATAGGACTTCTTCGTTTATTGATCTGGATTAAAATTTTACGTAAATATTTTACGCAATTATTTATATTCCGCTTATTTACTATGTAAATTCTCTTCGACTGAACAGCAATACGTCCAAAAAAAAGTAAACCTTAAACAAAGGCGGACTCCCGCAAATACTCACGACTTCGGGGCACACCCGAGTCAAGATTAAATAAAATATGCGGACTCCCGCGATATCCGCGGTTAGGGTCACAACAACCTCTCGTGGAGTCCAAGGTCGAAGTTCCCCAAACAATTATGCAGACCCCCGCGAATACCCGCGACTAGGGCCACAACCACCTCCCATGGAGTCCAAGGTCGAAGTTCCCCAAACAATTATGCAGACCCCCGCGAATACCCGCGACTAGGGCCACAACCACCTCCCATGGAGTCCAAGGTCGAAGTTCTCCAAACAATTACGCTTACTCCCGCGAATACCCGCGACTAGGGCCACAACCACCTCCCGTGGAGTCCAAGTTCGAAGTTCCCCAAACAATTACGCTGACCCCCGCGAATACCCGC
>PNEQ01118041.1:0-42648 GCA_003012365.1 Medauroidea extradentata
TAACACAACGGTTTTTGATTCAAGGCTCTAACTCAAATAGGTATTATGCTGTAACTGGTTAAGTAAATGTCCATTTTTGCCAAAACTGGTGTGCACTAAGTTATGGAAATGGCTGTACAAAAAAAAAGTATGGCAAAATAATTTCTATAAAAATTTGTTTTGAAGTACCAATATGTGTAGGAATATATGTGATAAGTTTCGTAATTTTAAAAAATGGTCATGCAACCACTATCGGGTGATTTGACATGGAATGACCCAAGATCTACAGTGCAGACAATTATAAAACACCGGGATAGCATTTTAGAGGCCGGGAAGTTGAGTGTTCCATTCCAAGCTACGCAGCTTACGAAGGCACGTACGAGCATAATGGTAGAAATGGAGAAATTCCTTTCCATTTTCGTCGAGGATAATACGCAGCGCAGAATTCCTTTGAGTGCTGATATCATCAAAGAAAAGGCACGGAGACTGTATGAAGATTTAAAAGAATTGGCAGTAGTTTAACATTGTTATAAACTTTTGTACGAGGGTAAAAGAGCAACAAAACAGAAAGCAACTGACTCGTTTTTCAAGAAAAAACTGAAAGTGGACGATGACGACAACACTGCGGGACCTTCACACATGAAAGACTAACACTTAAGTGTAAATTTGTACAGCAAACATGCACTTTTCGAGGTCAAAAAACAAATTAAATTTTCTAACATGCACTCTTATGGCAATATCTTATTTGATTAGAGCTGTTTTGATTAGCACTCTACTTTCTTGGAACACATTACAGCGCTACTTCGAGGGGCTGGTGTATTTATATATTTTTTGACACATTTTCCACACAGCTTGAGGGTCTTGTTAAGAGGTTGGTGTCAATACATACAACAAAGAACAAAATATGTATGACAATATACAAAATCACAAACACAAAAATTATAAACTACAGAAACAAACACCACATAGCAGGTTTTACAAGGTTTTAAAGAAGAAAAAAAAGATCTGACAATGGGGAGACAGAATGGCACAGATGCCATTATAGATTCCTTAACAACAAAAAACTTAGCCACTAAGCCAACAGAAATATTAATTTTATGGCATTCAAATGTTAATCAAAAGACTGTCATAGGATTGAGTAGGTGAGACCGTAAACTCCGAGGGCCTTATTCATAGTCGTGAGATAGTTCCGAGATGATCCTGATATCATCTTGTGCCAGTTAGTCCAGGGTTGGTCCTGACTTAGTCCGGACCAAGTGTTACCTTATTCATAAATGCCAACTAACGCCGGACTAGAAATAGTCGCGGGATCAGCCTTGTACATTGTTGCCACATGCTTCGCGCATGCGCACATCACATTTTAACACACAGGCAAGCATTCGCTAGTGAAAATAATTTGAATTACGATTACATTTACCCGGAAATATTGTTTCAGTTATGTCATATAGCGAATATATTGTGATGATGTTAGTACATTTTGTATCAATAAGCCACTTTAAGATATTCTGTAAATAAAAAATTAAGTAAATTTTTCTTTACAGATAGCCCTATTATTGTGGCTGTTGTACAGCAGTGTTAGCACTTTCGCTTTCTAACTTAAGGTTGTGAGATCGAGTCTTCGTGAAACACGTTTTTTAATTTCTTAAACTACTAAATTAATAGTCACAGGATACCGAAGTTATATTTATTTAATCAATATTACGTCCAAACTAACAGTAAAATCATAACAAACATAAGTTTATATGTGGTAAAAAAAATCGTCTTTTAAAACAATAATTTTAACTACTGTTGATGAAACATGAGAAAGAATGGGGAAAATAATCCATGACACATATTGTAAAAGCACAGCAGAATCAAAACTAATACATCTGGTTAATCTATACTACCAATACATAAACATGTACTGTATATTTCACTAGTCGAAATTTTATTAAGAACGATCTGTGGTAAGCATTATGTACAGAACTAACAAGAAAATTTAACAGCAAAATCCCGCATTAAAATGTAGGAAATTTGTAAAATTATATTTTGTGCAAATAGAGAATTCCATACCAAAATATTACAGGACTTACTGTCGTGACATAGAACGAATTTAACGTTTAGTTACAGTAGAATGAATGCACTTATAAAATAAGAAAACTGCATTATTTTTGTTATGTACAGTTAAAAACTAACAAATTTAAAGAACAAAAATATTTGCACCAGACGAGATTTTAACCCACAACCTTCAAATTACTGTGCCGGTATCCTACCCCTGAGCTACCGAGACACTTACGACTTTGGATGGATAAGTATACATTTACACAACATTGTAACGAACATTGCAAATCTAATATTTACTATTTAATGTTGCTTGTAGCAATAATTCCCATCTCCTTAGGCCCGATAATATATTACTGTTGTATTTAAAGTGTTACACAGTACAATAAACACGCAATACGAAGTTTTTTTTTGCTCACAAAGTTTGAATTTGGCTGTTCTAATTAAGTAACTAGTGCTTATGACTAAATAAACTATTAATGTAAACTTATAATAAGTTATTGAGTGTAAAATATTCATTATATTCCATAAGCAGCTTATATAACACAGACGTTGTCTTATATTTTAATGGTCCGCCATGTTTATTTTCGACTTAGCCCATCGTTAAACCTACCCTTGGTCCGGAATTAAAGTTAGACTGGACTAACGCACGATGATCCTCGGACTAGCGTTAGTTCGCATCTATAAATAAGACAAAAAATAGTCCGACGATAATCCCGCACTAGTCCGGGTCGAAAACGACTATAGTAATGAGTAAATATTTACCAAATTTCAAAGTTTCTAAATTCTCAAGCTTTACCATAAAATTGAACAAAATAACTACAAAAAATCCTGCACAATGTTCTACAAGTTGTGTTTCTCACAGTCAAAATAGTCAACTTCGCCCAATATTTTGATGACATGTGATGGAGTTGTATAACACAGTGAGACTGTCAAAGGTGTGGATAACACTGTAAAATCCTGTGGTGTTACCAGATGTAAATTTTGTTTATGTATATATGCCACACTGTCTAATAAGAATGATTCATTACTGAAATAATTAGTAAAAGTACTTCATATCATGATAGTACAACCATATTACTAGAACACTCACCCTTGCAGCAGCAAGCAGTAGGTACTTGCAACAGAGGCGGAAAAGCGCAGCAAATAACATATCTTGGTGCTGGAGTAGCAGCAGCTCCCCATGACTATGGGCAGGATCCTTCACAGCCATGGCAGTGAGGGGAGCTACAAGCAAGAGAGGCAGCCCCAGGCCAGCCAGGAGTTGTGAGCAGAAGGTGTTTAGTACCACCAGGAGCGCCTGCAAAGTCAAAGGCCCCCCAGCACCACCAACAAAGGCTGCCTCCCACTGAATGGCTGGGAAGCAGGGCTGGTGGCCTGTGCCATAGAAGAAGTAAGCAGACAGCAGTGCTTGACAGAGCACCCAGCTCCATGGTACTTCCACCAGTTTGCCTGCACACCACACAACATGCGTGAATAGTCTAATCATCATTGTGCCATGAAAAGTAGCTTGTATCAAAAGTATTAAATGTCAGGTATTATCTAGATGCCTCAGAATTACCAATCACTGCAGTCAAATATGACAAAAATCTTTCCTATTATAAAATAACTGCATAACACTCTTAAAATGTTGCAATAAAGTGAGTAGACTTGACATGAAGTTAAAGCAACAATGAAGAGATACTGCACCATGCACTTTTGATCATCAGCATGAAGGATTAAATTGGTTAGCTCTGCATTCTAATCACCAATTACCCTCAGAGTTATGTACCAATATTCATGGTGTAGAATGCTGAGTGGAACTGCCTTCTTGGACAAATTCAAATATATTGATTGAGTCAGGATGGAGCGTGTTAATTTTGTGTGGCGATAGCTCGTAAGTAAGAAACTGAATACATTGGAAGCAATGCTATCCTAACAATCAAATTTAGAGCTACATTTCCTTAATATAAAATCAGAAACTACTGAACTTGATATTAAGCTATGAAACACTGAACAATGTCTGAACCCTTGATTTTATCCGAACAAATGTAACTTTAAAATTAGGGCACCATTACTCATACTACAATGGACAAAACATTTTTAAACTTTTTACAAGCTATCACAACACAAAATAATATACACTCCATCCTGATCATCAGCTTTAATCAGTGCCTGGGATCAAACTTCAGATTTTCCAGTTGATAAACTAGGTCAAATATGGTGTTGGCACCTAGCACTACACAGAATTATAGAAAGCAGTTTCAATCTGAATTTTTATAACCATTTCAACCAGGTAATAATCAATGCCTAAAAAATTTAAACAGTGTCCCTTCCTTTAAACAGTGTCCTTCCAGCAACAGATTACTGTTGTCTAGTACAAACGTAGGAACACATCTCAGATTTATTACGTAACAATAGGACGTTTTTTGACTAACAAGTTTTGTAAACATTATGTTACCACACACAATCCAGCTTTTATAACTGGGCAGACTGGCAGATGCCCAGGAGCGCATGGGATTTTGGAACACACAAATAAGAAAGAGGATATAAATTATAAATTACAGCAAAGCCCGAGCTTTAGTCAAATTGGGTTTTTAATATCTGTCGGATCAAAAATGCAGGATGTTACAAAAAGATACTGCCAAACTTTCAGGAAACATTCCACACAC
Source organism: Medauroidea extradentata (assembly GCA_003012365.1). NCBI lineage: Eukaryota > Metazoa > Arthropoda > Insecta > Phasmatodea > Phasmatidae > Medauroidea > Medauroidea extradentata. The sequence goes on from PNEQ01118041.1 coordinate 4,671, forward strand.
ACACAAAGAAAGAAAATATGTGATATGGACATATGTCCAGAAATGTGTAATGTACATGGTAAGAGCCCCTTCCATTACCTCTGGTTACATGTAATCGTAAAAAAACATTTTGTACAGACACTGTTCCAATTACCCAATGGAATGTTTTGTTAGACTGTACGTTACTTCCCAGGATCACCGCCAGGTGGGTGACATGACGGAAGGTAATCGTGACTGCATTGCGTCTCTTCAACTCACATGAAATGATGGACTGGGAGCACACAGTGGCCCACCTGGCGGTGAACCTAGGAAGTAAAGTACATTGTAAAGAACCAATCCATTGGGTATTTGGGACATTTTCTGTACAAAGTGTTATTTACAATGATATTTAACGAGATGTAAGGAATTGAACTCTACCATGGTAATTAAGTGCTTCCGTACATATGTCCATATCACATGTTTTCTTTCTTTGTGTGTGTGAAATGTTTTCTGAAAGTTTGGCTATATCTTTTTTTAACACCCTGCAGCTATACCAATTTATGTAACACTTGCTAATGAGGCGTAATTACAGGCCAATGAGGCCACCGGCCAGCTTAAGTAGCTCGAGGACTCGAGATGGTGCGTACGGTATGACTGAGAAGCATAGAGGTAGTGAAGCTGTTGTGGCTGAGTTATGCTTACACGCAGCTGCTGGCGTGCATAACCTGACAATCAGACATGACTCATAAGTCACTGTGCTGGCGCGACAGTTCACTGCAATGCTACTACTACCAACCACGCCAGTCATAAACCCTCAGTCAGTCAATAAAGATAGTTTTCGTTAGTCTGCAGATATTATTTGAACTTTATGCTGTGAAGACTGATTACCTGAAACAAATTGAAGTAGTACGAAAATACACTTAGTTTCAACATGAATAAAAAAACTTAGTAGAGCTGAAAACCGTAAACAGGCAGCTAAAATATACTCGAAGATGAACTGATTTAAAAGGAAGTCCCGAATAATAAGCATTTTTTTAAATAGTGTACCCGAATTGTCTATTTCTGTTAAATCTTATACTGGCAGTAGTGAAAAATCCTCTAATTCTGGAGGTCATGTGCCACCTACTATTGAACTAAGTAAAGACATTTAAGCTTTAGTGACAATTTAAAATCCTCTGTAGCTGAAAAAAGTGGTTTTATTAAGTGTTCTTCAGATATTAAGGGTGCTCAATACAACAATGATAAATGTGTAATTTTTCAACTGTCAACCTCTAACGGTGAAGGCCTAATTTTTCTGAACACAACTGATAGTTTTGCAAAACATAACAACCAATTATTTTTAATTGAAGACACTGCAAACTTGGAATGAAAAAAAAATGAGAGTGTAACACCAAAAGTATTTCAGTATGATATTAAACAGAACTTACAAGCTGATTTTTCTATATATGAGCATCAATATAAAGATGTGAAATGGTAATTGTCAGAGAAATAGTTTTCCTGTGCATTACCTAATGGAGACACGTTTAATACAGGCATACTCAAGTTCATAAGGATGTTTACATGTCTGTTACTTCAACATGAATCTAAACATACCACATTTTCAAACGGGTTTAACGACTGGAAACATGCCTCTGAACTTACCAAACAGCATGAACAGTCTGCTGTCCACAGAATGAATGTTTTTACATTACTTTCAAAGAAAAAGAAAACATCAGTTGACTGCCTAGTTTCACACCAGCATGTACATGAAGTTAAGCACTGGAAGGATGTTTTCACAAGAGTTGTTTCTGTCATAAAATTTTTAGCTGTTAGGGGTCTTCCTTTTAGGGTAGTGATCTAAAATTAGGGTCATTATCAAATAGCCTATTCTTGGGCTGTCTTGAACTCATAAGCCAATTTGATCTGTTTATTGCTCAACACCTTTCCAAATACAGAAAAAGGGGCAAAGGAAGTACATCTTACATGTCAGCAGACATCTGTGGCGAGTTCATCAAGCGTATGGGTGAACAAGTTTTTAAACATATATTTAAGGAAGTAAATGATGCAAGATATTTTTCAATAATCGTAGATTCGACCCCTGACATATCTTACATAGATCAACTGGCCTTCATATTGAGGTATGATTTTTTTTCAAATACATGTCCCAAAGATCGTCTTATTGCATTGTTGCCATCTGTGTCCCACAAGGCTGAGAATCTTGAGGACAGTTACAGATCTTTTAGAAGAACCGAAACTAAAACTTGAGTGTAGTGGACACAACTATGACAGTACTTCAGATATGTCAGGTAAGTATACTGACCATCAGAAGAAGATAAGGGAAAAAATCACTTAACAGACTATGTATCATGTTTAGCCCATTCACTAAATATAATTGGTTGCTATGCAGCCTAAAAGTCCTGCTCTGAGGCAACAATTGTTGAAGGAGTTTATACCTTTTTTCAACCTCTACTTCAAGATGGTGTCTTGCAAAAGATAACATCAAGCACAGCAATGATGAAATGGAAAGAGGTGAGATGAAAAACTCCATGCTTAAATCATTAAGTCAAACAAGGTGGTCTGCAAGAACTAATCGTCGAAGAAGTTTGGTTTCAAGGTACAAGGAAATAGAAGGTGTTCTTGAAACTCTAACGCAAGACACTTCACAGAATTCTGAGACACGATTAACAGCACAAGGGTTGAACAAAACGTTTGGGCAGTTGAAAACAGGTCTTCTTGCCTTGTTTTGGAATGACATCCTCCAGAGAATTGACAGAACAAGTAACAATCCTCAAAAAGAAGAACTGGACTTGCTTGGTGCAACAAAAAAACTGGAAACATTGGAAACATTTTGAGAGAGCAAAAGAGATTCCTTTGATGATATGAAGAGAAGGTATTAAACCTTTGTGGCTTGCGAGAGACCAACTACCAAAGAAATAGAAAACGGACAGTGTTTGCTGATGAAAACAGAAGCATGCAAACAGAATCTAATGCAGATCCTAGGAATAATTTCCAAACCAGTGTTTCTCTCAAAATTGTTGACAACCTTACTGTCGAACTTAATGTTAAAGTTGGCAGTGGTGTAATTGACTAACTTCAAGTGTTCTTTTGTTATGTACTGTGTGGAACATGTCGCGTTTTGTCGTGATATATCCCGGGTTTTGTATCTTCAGTGTATTTGTCCAACAGGTTATGGGCCCAGAGTCCGAGAATAACGGGATTTTCGTCAGAAGGTGATGTATTTTTTCGTGATCGGAAGTACGGTGGCCGTGTCGGAAAGTGTTTGAAGGTTTAATACGTGTTCGTCCACAATAGCAAGTATGGCAAGTTCAGGTTCTTTGCCGCCTATTGAAAAACTTGACGGCGTTGGTAATTATAATACCTGGAAGTTTTTAATGGAACTGTACCTTGCACATGAGGAATTGTGGGAATGCGTTTCTGCAAGGACAAGTGCGTCGGAAACAACCAATCCTAAGAAGGAAAAATTAGACCAAAAGGCAAGGGCAAAAATTTGTCTTATGGTACAGCCGCATTGTTTGATTCACGTCAGATCATCGAAAACTGCCAAAGAAGCATGGGGCAAACTCAGAAGTGCGTATGAGGATAAAGGACTCACTCGTAGATTAGGTTTGCTGCGGAAACTGTTTGGAGTGCGACTGGAAGGATATCCAAGCATGGAAGCATACGTAACCGAGGTTATGTCCCTTGCTCAGCAGCTAGCAGACATAAGTTCGCCCATTGAAGATGAGTTTGTTGGGGTCATAATGTTGAGTGGTTTGCCACCGGAGTACGACCCAATGGTAATGGCAATGGAAAGCTCCGGAGCAGAAATATCAAGTGAATTTGTTAAAGGAAAGCTACTTCAAGAAGACACAAAGCGCTGTGTTGGAGATCAGCACCACCACAGTAACGCTGCATTGCTTTCCAGCAAAAATCTTAAGACCCACATATACCAAGGTAGGAAATAGCTCGTATGTCAACAAGACCAATAGGAAACCTTTCAGATGTTTCAATTGTAATGAGCCAGATCATATGGCTCGTGACTGCACTAAGAAGGAATCTAGAAATAAAGGGCAAGGTGACTGGTCGTTGCTGACTGCACTCTCTGCAAGTGGTACTAGAGGTGATTGGCATGTGGATTCAGGTGCAAGCAACCACATGACAAATTGTAAAGACTGGTTGGAGAATTTCTGCGAGACAATCGGTCAAGACGTTACATGTGCTAACAGTGAAAAGCTGTGCAACCTTCGTACAGCAAATGTTAAAGTTAACTTAGGTTATGAGGGCCTTAAAATGATTACAAATGTTGCATATGTACCAGATTTATCTACCAACCTACTTTCTGTTAGTGCGATGGTTAGAAAGGGTATGGTTGTTACCTTCACTGCTTAAGGCTGCCAAATCTATCACAAAAATGATTGTGGAAATAAAGGTGATGTGAAGATTACCGCAAGGGAAGTAGATGAAATTTACCAATTGAATGTGGTTTCTGAAAAGGCAAATTTGGTGACTGAAAATGAGACACAGGCGCTGTGGCACAGGAGGCTGGGACACCTGGATGAAGCAAACATGAAGCTACTCAGCAATGGTATGGCAACAGGTGTAACGTTCCCTGATGGTGAAAGTGAAACCTATATTCCCTGTTTGAAAGGTAGACAGTCGAGGAAACCCTTCAGTACGAGTGGAGCAAAAAGAGCCACACACAAGCTTGAGCTCATACATTCGGACCTGTGTGGTCCTATGGAAGAAACTTTCCTGAATGGTGCACGTTATCTACTAACTTTCATAGACGATGCTACAAGGAAAACATTTGGTTATTTCTTGAAGTCAAAAAGTGAAGTTTTATGTAAATTCAAAGATTTTAAGGCTCTTGTGGAGAACGAGGCAGGAGTGAGTTTGAAAGTTCTGAGGTCTGATAATGGGAAGGAGTACGTCAGTCATGCTTTTCAAGACTACCTCTCATCAAATGGCATACGACATCAGCTGACAGTAGAATATACTCCAGAACAAAATGGAGTAGCTGAGCGTGCCAACAGAACAATCACAGAGACTGCTCGTTCCATGCTACAAGACTCTGGGTTGGGTAAAAAGTACTGGGCCGAAGCAGTGAACACAGCTATCTATCTGAAAAACAGATCACCTACTAAAGCAGTTAAAGATATGACACCAGAAGAAGCGTGGATGGGCGAGAAGATGGACCTTTGCCATCTTAGGGTGTTTGGATGTGCTGCTCATGTACATGTTCCGAAACAACGACGAAGGAAGTGGGATGCAATGAGTCAAGAGATGATATTTGTTGGCTATTGCGAGGATACTAAAGGATACAGACTAATAGACCCTACTAATCCTAGAAGAATTTGCAAAGCTCGAGATGTGACATTTGTCGAGAAGGCAAACATGAGGTTTTGCATCAAGGAACCAACATGTGAAGATGACCATCAAAGGGAAGCATCTCCTCCAACATTGACCCCTGTACAGCCTCAGTGTGATACATCAGCTGAACAGCTAGAAGAAAGTGTTTGTGAAGATTTCTTGGGGTTTCCCGATCCTGTGGTCCCTACGAATTTGAGAGTTCACAATGAAACATTGCAGGGTCCTCATCCAGGAGAAGATGAATGTAGTGAAAACCAACAAGAGTTTATCCCTTCTACAGCAGATGCCAAGCGGCGGTACCCAGCAAGGGAGAGACAATTAAAGAAGTTTCCTGATATGGTGACGTACCACACAATTAGCAATATCAGTGAGCCAGAGTCAGTAAGGGATGCTCTTTCAAGTGACTCGAAACATAAGTGGCAGTCTGCAATGCAAGAAGAATTTAATTCATTGCTTGAAAATAAAGCCTGGATATTAGTTGACCGACCACAAAACAAAATGGTTGTGAAGAACAAGTGGGTTTTCAAAGTAAAGCGAGCTGCGGATGGAACTGTCACTCGATACAAGGCCCGACTCGTAGCAAAAGGATTCACACAAGAGTATGGTATAGATTATGATGAAACATTTTCCCCAGTTGTGAGAAATTCTACCATCAGGATGCTGTTCGCAATGGCTGCGGAAATGGATTGGAACATAGACCACCTTGACGTCACAACTGCATTCTTGAATGGTGACCTCGAGGAAGAGGTATATATGGAACAAACTGAAGGTTTTGCTGCCCAAAATGATGAACTGAAGGTATGTCTGCTCAAGAAAGCCATCTATGGGCTAAGACAGTCGTCAAGGGTATGGAATAATAAGTTGCATGCTGCGCGTGTAGAGATAGGATACAAGAGGTCTGAGCATGAGCCATGTGTCTACAGCAAAGTTGGTGGCAAAGGTATCACCATAATCGCAGTGTATGTTGATGACTTTGTGATATTTTCCAGTGATGAGACAGAAAATGCTAGACTGAAGAATGAAATAATGTGCAGATTTAAATCCAGCGACCTTGGTGAGGCAAGTCACTGTCTGGGGATGAGAATTTGGCGGGACAGGAATAAGGGAGAGATTCACGTGGATCAAGAGAAATATATCACTGAGGTATTGGAGAAGTTTGGAATGGTGGACTGTAACCCTGTAAACACCCTGCTGGACATCAATCATAAGCTTGGAAAACCAAATGAAGTCAGCAAGCAAAAGGACTTTTCCCATTTACCCTATCAATGCCTGATAGGTTCGCTAATGTACTTAGCAGTGTGCACGAGGCCAGACATTTCGCATGCTGTCAGTGTGCTAAGTCAGTTTAACGCTAACTATAATGAGGAACATTGGAAAAGTGCAAAAAGGGTGTTAAGGTATTTGAAGGGCACCAGGAGTCACCATCTTGTCTTCAAGAAAACGGGAAGGGGTGTCCAGGGATTTGCTGATGCAGACTGGGCCAATGATGAGCAGGACAGACGTTCGTACACAGGTTACATGTTCCAACTGGGAGGAGCTGCTGTGTCATGGGAGTCCAAGAAGCAGCATACTGTCGCCTTGTCAAGTACAGAGGCGGAGTATATGGCTCTGTCAGAAGCAGCTAAGGAGGCCATTTATATCAGGGGGCTTCTCGGCGAGCTGCTGGGAAAGAAGGTGTGCATAGAGTTGTTCTGCGATAACCAGGGAGCACAAAAGCTGGCTTGCAACCCTGTATTCCACAGTAGAACGAAGCATATTGATGTACGCCACTTCATCAGGGAGGCTGTGGAGACAAAAATGATAAAGCTTTCGCATGTACCAACTGAGAAGATGGTTGCCGACATACTTACCAAAGGAGTGACTGGTGCTAAGCATTGTGTGTGTGTTGATGGTTTGGGTATGAAGTCATTCAATTAAGGGAAAGTGTTAAAGTTGGCAGTGGTGTAATTGACTAACTTCAAGTGTTCTTTTTTTATGTACCGTGTGGAACATGGCGCGTTTTGTCGTGATATATCCCGGGTTTCGGTATCTTCAGTGTATTTGTCCAACACTTAAGCACAGAAGAGAAAGCTACCTATCTCTTGGCTTGGTACTAGGTTTGAAGTATTTTGAAATCTCCATGATAAAGAACCCAGAAACATAACTGTTGAAGCTAAAATACTAGCTCAATCACATAATCAAGACCTTGACCAAGACACATTAGTGAATGAGTGCTTACACTTCCAGGCACACATTAAATTAGAAAAAAATTAAAAAGTCTTAGAAAGTGCTATGTTTACATTAAGAGCAATGGATTGGAAAGCACGTTTCCAAACTTGGAAATTGCAATGCAAATTTATATGACAATACCTGTCAACTTGATAGAAGACTCTACCAGATCCAAACAAAGGGAAAAAAAACATTGCTTTAATGAACTCTTGCAGAAAATGGTTTACTTACCAGAAAGGTTTTCTTCATTACTATACTTCAACATTTATTGATCTATTGTCACTACTTGTTTTAGAAGAAAGGAAGATACTGTATTAAATTTTGAGTGTCAGTGTAAATATGTAAATATTTGTGAAAGTCTAATAGGATTGTTGTGGGTGGGTGGTCCGTGAGGCTGAACACAATTCCAACACAAGTATGCAATACATTCGTAATTAGTACTGGCTCAGCAAACCTGTAATGTGTTTTATCAGCTGCCCGTTTCCAGTCCAGGACACGGTGGGTCCACAGGTAGTGGATAGTGGGATGGCTCTCCAATGGATGGTTAGGGAAAAATCCCTCCCGAACCAAAACTGGAATCTGCACCTAATTGTTTATTAATGAGGAGGAGAGAGGGCTAATTTAAAGTCTGCTCAGGGTGCCATAATACTTAACAGCGGCCCTAACCACACATGCACATTAAATTCCATTTATGAAGTGGTAAACAGTGGTAAAGTAACGTGATTTAAAGTTGCCCAGGAACACTTAGTCTGCTACAACAGGACAGAAGTGATTGTGTTTCACATAACAGCATGTCAATAAACAGATTACCAAATTATAATACGGCTGTGTATGGGAACAGAACACGTAACTATGGTAATACTGTAGAACTAGATTTGATACCTGCAGTCAAGATAACCTTCACACTGTACACTTAAAAATTAAAGTTTGGGACTGCCAATATTTATTTTTAAGTAAAACTTGCTCTTTATCCAATGAATAAATTTTGACTAAAGTAGTAACATTAAAAAAACCAATAACATAAAAAAAACTTGCACTATACTCACCGACTGAGGTGGTCGTTTCCAAGCGGAGCTGCGACAAAACAACCAGCAGAAGCACCTCGGCCACCATCATTAAAACAAGACCTTGGGCATGCACGCTGCCCAAGAGCAAGGCTGCCAAAAGGCACACAAACAGGCCTGCCACCACAAAAGCTGCACTGTACGCTGTAGCCAGACCATACACCACTGGTGTACTTCGCTCTTCTCCTGTTCGCATTAGCTCCTTCACATGTTGGAAGAGGCGAGGCACTGCATCTTCTCGCCCATACATCACCTCCCTCCTGGGTGCGAAAGACACACACAATGGACTTGCACACAGGCACACAAGCGCAACACCAACAAGAACATATGCCATCCAGGGTAACAGTTGAAGATGCCATGGCAGTAGCAGGCGACGTGGTAGGCCCTGTAGTGCCCAGTAGCCACCCGTACACACAACTACCACGCTAGGCAGGTAGCGAGCCACCACTACGACGGGCGAGAACCCAACCAAGTTGCCGCAGCTGCGCAGCCACATACGTGCAACAGTTGCCAACAAGCCCAGTGCTATTGGAGCTACCAGTATGCTGGAAGGCTGCGGTTTGCGCTGTCCGTCCCTGCCCGCCCAATAGGCATGTGACAGTCGCACCACGCTGCTCAGCCCCACCACCAGTGCAGCAGGGACCGTCCCTGCACGTCCACGCCACAGTTGCAGCCACACAAGAGTCAGCAGAAGGAAGCTCGTAACTCCTGCCTCCTCCTGTACATAGCTGTTAGATAACGGTACGCACAAGCTAGCAGCCAGCACAAGACTGTCAGGTAGTCCTCGGCGAGCCTCATGGTGGGCAGCTATTTCCCATCGGTGCTGCCAGCCCACGCATGCTAGTACCAGGAGTGATGCTAGCCCCGACCACGAACACGCTGCCACTGTTCGGTCACCCTGGCACCATACTAAGCCACTGCATGTTGCAAGTACCACTGCTGCAATTCCTGCGACGCCAAGCCTGCCATCTAGCACTTGCACAAGCTGCTCCTGTGGCAGGCCTGAGCCCACAAAGTATACAAGGAACAAGGCCAGGAAAATGACAAGCAGCCCACGTGACATCAGTAACGTATCAAACTGAACCCACACCTCCTCGCACATCTGTTTGGCTAGTTGTAAATATTCCCGAACATTGTGCACCAGTTCCTCAATGTTCCTACTGTTAGCATATCTCTCTTCCAGCATGGCATATTTGTTGGCCAGAGAATGCAGACTGTCCTCTGGAAACTGCCCAGACCGTTCTGCATGCCGAGCAATGAAATGAGCCACCTGTTCTGCATTGTTCCACACTGCAGAGTCCACTAATCGCTGGTCGCCTGCATCACTTCCAGACGAGGGCAGTGCTGCTAACACTAGTCGTCCAAGGCTTGAGAAAGGTATCGGCACTCCAAGAGCAGTGGCCAGGGTTGGCACTAGATCCACCTGGCTCACAAACTCCAGAGGTCCTTCCAGTTCTGTGCTCAGCAGTGGTCTCTTGGAGTACACAAACATGGCTGCTGTCACTTCTGCCTCGCTGTCCCCTCCATGGTCTCCTGCAAGGAACTGATGCTACCAATCCTCTCTACATGAGCCACATACTATTAATATTATAATACTATACTTATCATTTCACACAAAACCTACAAAGAAAAATCGTAACAATTTACAATATAATACACTTTGTAATCAATTTGTTAGGTATTTGTATCATGTAGTGTTACAACCTTATCTATATATTGAGAGTCATGTGTGTAAAGTGTGATATGCGGTGTAATCATGTGTTACATATACTATGAACAGAGTGAATACGAGCTTGGAGGGTAAGACAGTTGTCATGTGAGAACAAGTTGAGATGCTCAGTAACAGTGCTAACGAGCTGGTTTTATGTACATGTATCAATGTTAATACAACATGAGTTTTGTAAGTTGCTTGTGCTTACATCTCCTAGAACATGTGGTAAAAGGTACTACAGTGGCGACGAGTGTTAAATTCTCACATGCATTTGACAGTGAGTCTTTTCTGGTGGTACTTGACGTAGTCGTAGTCGTAATGGGTGTGCAACCTGTTGTCAAGTTTGTGGGGGCAGTTGGATCAATTAATGAATTAAATTTTACTGACGATTTTCGTGTTTATAAAAGGAAGGTTAGAAAAGTATTTTCTAGCGAATGGTATTAATAATGACCGGAAAATTCCTGTTTAGATAAGTACAATTGGTGTTGAAGCTTATAAGATTTTGAGAAATTTGTGATTGCCTGATTCTCCGGCCAGTAAATCGTACAATGACTTATGCTGACTGTTAGTCAACCAATTTTCACCGAGAGTTTCCATCTTCCGGCAAAGAATAGAGTTTTATAATGTTAAACAAGGATTCAGTGAGAGCATTAATTAGTATTTTGTACGATTAACAAATGTGGCGCGGACATGTGAATTTGGCCAGCATTTACAAGAAGTTTTGAACGACAGATTTGTATCAGGGTTAACGAATACTCTGGTTTTGGATCGTGTTTGTGAAGAAGACCCACAGAAGTCTTTGAAACACATCCTAGATATCGCATTGAATAAGGAAGCTTCCTTGAAGCAGTCGAAAGAAGCTTTTGTTAATAAGGTGTCTATGAAGAAACCAGTCGGTACAAAATTACAAACAAATAAGGACGAGATTGTATGTTTTACATGTGGTGAGAGAAACCATTATTCCTCTCGTTGTAAATTTAAAGGATGTAGATGTAATCTATGTAAAAAAATTGGTCATTTAGCTAAGGTTTGTTTGTCGAACAAAAAGCGGAATATTAATCTGGTAGCGTTGCCTATGTATGAATTTGTCTGAAGAATTGGAGGAGGGTGATACTTCTACTTCTAATGTACAAAAAGCTGACTTAGATTTTATGGACTTGTTTAATGTTTGTAAATTATGGGTTATAGACCCCATTATGCTCCAAGTGGAGGCTAATAACAAATTGTTGCCGATGGAAGTGGATTTGGGTGCAGGTGTTTCTATTTTACCCGATTCTGTGTACAAATCTACCTTTGCTGATGTCAAACTTAAACCTAGTATGGTAAGATTACGAACATTTGATAGGTGTGAGGTTATACCACTTGGAGAAACAACATTAAACGTTAAGTATGGTAATATGTGTCAACAGTGTTCTTTCATTTTTATTGAAAATGGTGTTAGACCATTGTGTGGTAGGGACATGATGCGAAAATTTCAAATTGAAATTTTTACGGCGGTGAATAACGTTGATGTGCAAGAGCACATACGAGGTCTGGTTTGTGAATTCCGTGACTTGTTTTCCGATATGTTGGGGACATATAAGTTTGAGAAAGTTAAATTGAAAGTGTTTTCATGAAACTTAGACAACGTCCAATTTCTTTTAAGGAGCGAGCTGATAACGAAATTACTAGGTTAGTAGAGCTTGGGGTTTTGACACAAGTTGAAACTAGAGATTGTGGTACACCTTTGGTGCCAGTTATGAAACCTGACGGTAATGTTCGCCTACGTGCTGATTATAAGGTTACTATTAATAAATATTTGGAGAACGTGAATCATCCCTTGCCTACAATTGATGAAGTGTTGTCTAAAATGAGTGGTAGTAGGGTGTTTAGCAAGTTGGATTTTTTTAATGCTTATAAATAATTAGAACTAGAAGAGGAGACAAGATATATGTAAGCGTGGAGTACCACAAAGGGAATTTTTCTTCCCAATAGATTGCCTTTTGGAGTGAAGCCAGCCTGTAGTATTTTTCAAAGTAGGTGGAAAAGGTTTTGCAAGGTTTGGATCAGTTTGCAGTTTTTTTTGGATGATGTAGCTGTGGGTGGCCAGAATGTAAATGGGAATAAAGAGAATTTGCGGGTAGTTTTTGTAAGGTTACAGGAGGCTGGTTTCATCTTGAACAAGGCCAAGTGTGAGATTTTCAAAAAAGAAATTAAATACCTACATTATTGATGCTTTAGAAATAAAAAAAGATCCATTGAAAGTAAAAGCTATAATGAAGGCTAAACGCCCTTTAAATGTTTCGGAGGTGAAAGCTTATGCTGGTTTTCTTTAGTAAATTATTATAGGCGTTTTGCTCCTAACCTTTCCACAATTTTGGAGCCTTTGCATGCTCTGTTGTAGAAAGGAAAAGCGTTTCATTGGACGAAAGAGTGCGAAGAAGCTTTTGTTAAATCTAAAGACATGCTAGTATCTGACTCAATATTAATTCATTATGATCGTAAATTATCAGTGAAATTGTATTGTGCTGCAAGTGCGGTAGGAGTAGGTGCGGTGCTAGTACATGTTTTACTCACTAAAGAGGAAAGGCCTATTTGTTTTGTTTCCAAATCTTTGTCGGAAGCTCAAAAGCATTATTCGGTCATTCATCGGGAGGCATTAGCCGCATGCTGGACAGTGCAGATGTTAAGTCAGTACCTAATTGGACACAAATTCGTTATATGTTCTGATCACAAACCATTAATGACCTTGATTTGTAGTCATTAAGTTATACCTGTAATGAGTGCTAGTCGTTTTCAGCGATGGGCCTTGTACTTGTCTGAATTTGACTATGAACTTAAATATGTTGAAGGGAAGTACAATGTAGCAGATTATTTTTCTCGTGTACTTGCGGTAAGGATAGTGATGAATCAGAGGATTCTTTACCGTTTGTAAATATGGTTAGTTGGATGCCTGTAGATTACAGTAAATTACAGGAATATACAATAAAGGATACTATTCTGAAACAGGTTATGTTTTATTTACCGAATGGTTGGCCAGGAGGGGTTGAAGATCACTTAAAACCATTTTTTTATAAGAGACATGAGTTGTATGAAAACGGGGTGTTATTTTTTGAGAATATTGTATTTTGATACTTGTTGAACTTCACAATTCTGTCTTGAAAGAGCTTCATTGCAGTCATATGGCAGCATCAAAGATGAAAAGTTTGGCACGTAGTTATGTGTGGTGGACAAAGTATGATACAGACATCAAAAATATCACTAAAAATTGTGATGTTTGCATGACTTGGCATTCCAATCCGAGAGTAAGTACACCGGTGTCCTGGCCTCAAACAGGTGCTCATTGGGAGCGAATACATTTTGATTACTGTGGGCCTATTAAGAAACATATTTATTTAATAATTACAGATGCTTATACTAAGTGACATGAGGCTTTCAAAATGACAAGTTTCACTTCAGAGGTATTGCTGGACAAATTGAGAGAGCTTTTTGCTCTGTTTGGAATACCAAAAGTATTAGTCTCGGATAATGCTCAGCAATTTATGTCAGCTGATTTTCAGTTATTTTCTAAAAATAATAATATTCTTCATATAACTGGTGCTCTTTATCACCCACAAACCAATGGGGCTGCTGAAAATGTGGTTAAGAGTTTGAAGTTAGGGTTGTATAAGGCTTTGCAAAATAACAAAACAAATGAGAGTATGGAATTATTACTTTATCAGTATTTATTTGTGTACAGAAATACACCCCACTGGGTGACCGGGCAGTATCCAGCTCAGTTGATGTTTAATCGTAAGCTTAGAACATGTATGGATATAATGAAGTAAAAATCCTCTAGAATTGGAGGTAGGGAGGTGTCTTTTAAAGGTGGGTGAGTCGGTATATGCCAAAGATTAGAGAGGTATTAAGCTCTTATGACGTAAGGCTGTTGTGGTGGGGTTATTAGGGTTGAAACATTATTTGGTAAAGGTGTTTGGAGATGAACTTATGTGGCATAGACATTGTGATCAGCTACTTGGTGCAGAAGCGAATAGGGGTCTCTTGGGAGGTGATGAGGTAGAGACTCCTGGACCTAATGTTAAGGAGCTGATGTCTGATCTTCCTATTTATATTCTTCAAAAGACAGGTGTGAATGGGAAGGACCCTGACACTGAGGGTCCAAAGGGTAACATTTCATTGAATCTTCCTGAGTCAGTGACAGTTGAAGGGGAGAGTGAAACAACAGTTAAATTTCTGATTTTCCTCCTTTTGAGTTGATATATTTCTTATGTACGGAGGAGAGTAGTATGTTGCAATTGTGTAAACTGCATAGGTGTGTGTTCAAGGGGAGAGGTGTTGCAACCTTCTCTATGTATTGCATGTGTGTAAAGTGTGATATGAACAAGTTGAGATGATCAGTAATAGCGCTAATGAGCTGGTTTTATGTATATGTATTTATATATGTATCAATGTTAATACAACATGAGTTTTGTAAGTTGCTTGTTCTTACTTCTCCTAGTACTAGACGTGGCAATTATATTGAGTAGAATGAGGTGTTGGCTGCACATGATTACTGCAGTATATTAAAGATTTAAATCACACAATACTATGTTGAAATATATATTTGTAGTATAATTGCATCAAATTGAAATAACACAAATATATAATCTGTGAACTGTATGCAGTAGTTTAACTCCATACAGTGCAATATGCATACTATACATTGAAATACTAGGGAGGAGAAGTGTTTGTGATGTGCATGTGTGTGTGTCCATCTATATATAATATATGCCTACTGCCATTTTAAACACAAAGGTCATATTTGCATTTTTTAGCCAAAATTATTTATTTGTTACCAGGTTGTTATTGTCTAGAATATGTTATACCAAGTGCTAAAGTGGAATGGTTATATGTGGATGTGAAATATTAAAACAACGCCATTTAACTCTTTTGCTGCGGTATTCTACTATAGTGGAATATACAAAATATTGCTAAACAGCGACATGCAACTTCAGCCGAACACCGAATTAAATGGCTCTGTAAACACTAGGTAGATTCACAAAAACAGATTTTTTTAAAATTTTTTACACTATATTGGCATAGTTATGTACAATTTTTTATCTCGCAGCGAAAGACTTAAATAAAGGGGTACCAGCTTTTTTTTTTTATAAATTTTATTAAGGTTATTTGGTTATAAGTGACAACAGTAAGCATTTAAAGTGGTAAAGTATCTAGTACAGTTACCACTGAAAACTTTAATACTGTAGCAGCACATTCCTACCTTTTCTCTTTAATACGTTGGCAACAATGTAAGTAAGGTTGTTAATTTTAAAGTAAAACCTGTTGCATGTGGTTGTAATGTTTATTAGATGAATTTATGAATAACTAATAATGTGTTAGTTTATCAAAAATAATTTGGCAACAACTGTCTTCAGTAGATATATTCATTTTATGTAGTTTAAGGCTACACATTCCTATTTATTCAGTTTTCGTGAGTTTAATTATTTAAATCCTGAAAGGGAGCAGGTATTGCACAACTGTTACATAGAAACGTTTGAAATTGTTTCTACTATGTACCCCAATTTTTTCAAAACATAAATTTTTATAATTTTGGCAAACTGTCTACTTAATTAAATTTTCTTAAAGTCAATAACTATCCAAAATTATAAAAAAACTTATGTCTTGAAAAAATTGGGCTACATAATACTAACAATTTCCAACATTTCTATGGAATGGTTTTGCGATATCTGCTCAATTTCAGGATTTAATAAACATAAACTTACTAAAGTAGCATAAATACGAACACATGACCTTAAGTGACAACATTAGTACATAAATTACTGACCTGTTACTAAACAAAAAATGTGTATATGGTCGAGGTATAATAGAAACCTACAAGATGGCACTTTCCAGAGAGAATCATTTTGGTTAAGTTAGAAAAAGACAACTTCAGATAGATCTTATGAAAAATTGAAGGAAGATAGTATTTGTAACACCAAATTTATCACTTCAGCTAGGCTCGCAGTCCGAACATTGATGGAGATTCAAAAATTATTTCAAGTATAATGACTATTGATATAGATGGGTCTTCAAACTCTAATGACAATTTTCATTATGTTGTTTCCCAAGATGAAATATTTCCTAATATAACTGTCTATGTACTATATTAAGTGAAAAAGGTTCAGTATTACATACAAGTCTCTTTTGATCTAGATCAGGGCTGTCAAATTTCAATTGTATAGAGGACAGTGTGTAAGACAAACTTTGCGTTGTAAGGTCGGATAGATAATAAAAGGATAAACCTAACTATAAAAATGAAAATGGCAGTAATTATTTATCTCGCTATTTATGACATAAATAAGAATAGTAATAACACATACCATTGTTAAATTTAAAAAAAATAATAAACTTGAAAAAAATTTTTGTTTAGGTTTACTGCCCTACAAGTAGCTTATAAGGCCTAGGCACTATAAACTGAGGACTCAGCAGAACTTAAAATAGATAATAAATATATTTTATTCTGCCCATTCACTTTAATTTTTGATAGTGGTGAAATGTTCACACTGGTTTTTAGTTGCATAGAATCTTTCATGTTAATAAAAATGTATGCAAAACAGATGAAAGAAAAGTGTAAACAGTACTAACTCTATCTTGAACAACCTTACATCAACCTTCTCTACAATAGCATGCACAAAAACCTGAACAAGTAGCAAAAAAGTGTTTCATGACGTAGGTGAGGATGATCACCAGCATTCACTAAAATAAGAATGCTCATACCAATCACTGTTATTACCAGCTACACTACTGGCGCACCGCACCATCTGTTGCTAAACACTTGCCAACCAAATTTATCAACAGACCTATTTACTGCATCAAAAATTTCACTCCCCTTTGTTATTTCATTTAGTGAATACAGGTCCAACAATTCTTCTGTTGTAGAAAAATCTTTCCCGGTAATGCAAACAAAAATGAGAACCTGGCTTAAATCAATTTGATCTCTGCTTTCATTAAGATGGGAGTGTTAGACAATTTCATTGTGTTATCTGTTTTTGAGCCATAACATTTAATCAAATTGTATTACCAAAATTTTCTCTTTGACAAAGCAAAAGATATATTCTTGGTAAATTGCTTGATGTAAAGAATAATGGAATCTTTCATTAATTTGTCAATAATAATCATTGCTAGAAAATTTTTGAAAATTAAGCTATAATTCTCTTGCAATGATTCTGCATGACAAATTAATGAATGATTCCATTATAATTTACGTCAAGCAGTTTACCAATAGTCACGGGTGCTGGAACATATTTGAGTGGGGGGAAGGGGAGGGAAGTACAAGGAGTCTTGCACCTAAACACATATATTTTTAAAGGGGGAAAAGATCTTAACACAATAACTGCCTGGCACTGGGGCCGTAACCAGAAGAGGAGAGTCTGTGGGTCTTCCCCCGGGAAATTTTCAGTTTCTAGGTGCAAAATAGTGGTATTAAAGCAGTTTTAAACCTAAATATACAATATACAGTGGACAGAAATCTTAGTATTTTTAAATACGAAATTTGTCATTTTATGCTACAAACTTAAAAAAAAAAAAAATAAAAAAAAATTATTTATGAATGCAGCATTTTTGTCCAAATATGTTTACTTCAATTTATTTAGTAATAATTTTGTGAGAATGCCAGACACGGGAACTTACAACAGAACCAGAAAAAAATGCTTCTACAACCGATCACTCCCAATATTTTACATGCAATGAATCATGAGAAACGTAATAATCTAAATACTGTGCAAAAATGTAGATAATTCAACTTTACATTTTGGAATTTCCTGAATTTACTTATTAATATCTCTAAATACATATTATTAGATTAAGTAAGCAATTTAATCTAAATTTATCATAAACTATAAAAATTAAGTTATACTGGTGTGCAAGAAGACGTTCGAGAAAGAAATCAAACGATAAAATAAAATACTAATAATGTACATGTCTGAAAATATTCTAAAATGACTAAAAATATAATTTATAAATTTTAAAAAATCCTTCGATGATATTTGTACCTAGCTACCAAACCCTTCATCTCTATTCAACTATTACGGTGAAGAAAAAATGTGAAATGTGTTTTCGATTATTCCTCCATATCTAGCAAACTTCAAAACAATTACGTAAATACCCGAAAAGTTGTTTCAGGATTTTTGAAATTCGACTTCCATGAGATGGAAAGGGAGAAAACGTGATTTATATTAATCATTTACGTAGCTGGCCTGAATGGGTTACAGTTGTGATTTTTACGTAACTTGGATACTTATACAAATGTCTAAGATGGAATTTCAAGATGTTTCAAAATTTGAGACTTTAAATGATGGAAAGATGTGAAATGTTTTTGATTATTCCTCCATATTTATTGAACCATTTGAGATTACAAGTGATTTTGGTTTTAGTATGATGCCTAAAATACTGTTTCACAATTTTGACAAATTCAAACCCCAAAAGGTAAAAAAAAAATTGTAAAATGTGTTTTCGATTCATAAACAATACATATCGTCATCGATACCATTAAAATTTTAGATATCGTCATTTTTTCTTTAAAAACGATGCTACATGAAAGCCTGGAAAGTAATTTCATTATTTTTTGTTATTCAACGTCTACAGAGGTGAAAAATGGTGTAAGAGGTGAAAAGTGATTTCAATGAATATTAGATATATCTTGGACACAGCGGGCTATCAGTGTGTTTTTCAAGTCTATGAGACACCCATAAAATATTCTAATATATCATTCAAGGGTTTATCTAAATTCATTCTCTATGGGGGTGAAAAGACATGGAAAGTGTTTTAGAAATATCCTCAAGTTTGTTTGAATCATTAGAGATATAGATAGGTAGATAAGTGGGCTTTACGTTCTGTCGACAGTGAAGTCATTAGAGATGGTGAAACACAACTGTGATAGGAGTTAGGAGAGGAGTCGGCCATGACCTTTGTTAAGGAACCATCCCAACATTTGCTTGGAACAATTTCGGGAAACCATGGAAGGAAAACCACGGAAAACTGAATTCAGGATGGCCGGCTTGATACCCAAGTCCTCACGAATGCTAGTCCTCACGAAAGCTAGTCCATCGCTCAATCATTCGAGATATAAAGATACTTTTCGCTTCGTGATGATGATTTCGTAAATGTTTCTAAATATATTTCAGGATATTTCTAGATTCGAACTCGCTAGGTTGATATACGTTTTTTTAATGGAGCGTTCATTTAGCTGTGACCACCGTACTTGTTATCATCTTAATTTTCAGTTCAACTGGATACTTACGGGTTATCATCTTAATTTTCAGCTCAATTGGATGATTATAGGCTACAAATGTCTGTCTACAATTCGTAAGCATGATTTTTCTAAATTTGACCTCTAAATGGACTAAAAGACTACTTTTGTCTTCGATTAGCCAATGATATCTATCTAATCAGATGAAATATCGAGGTGGTGTTTGCTTTAGAATGATGTGTATGGAAATAACTAAAGAAAAGTTATATATGTTATTTACTGCATAAAATAATTATCAGGGGAGGGGAAAACTTAAGTTTATAAACTTTCAAGACAGACAATCCGTAAAGCAAGTATGACCTGCGATGAATAGTTTAAACCGGGGTTACATTCTGTAATTGTATCGAGACGTATTGTCGTACAAACTTTATGTATATTGAGAATGAATATTTTATTTATTGTATTTGTTATCATGAATATTTTCGACGTTATAATGGAGCAGGCGGCTTAGAGTTCATTTCGCCATTCTCTATTAAACACTGTGTACGTGTGTGCAATGATAAAACTCACTGAAAGCAGTTCTCCCTTTATGCAGAAGATGGTCTGAATATCAGTTATAACCTACGCCCTTCCTCATTTAAATTTCCACCATAGTCAGAAGGATCTACTTTGATTTTGACAGTAGAGTATGGGTAGGGACGTATACAGACACTATAATTAATTTTAAAAAAGGAAGTAAGTTTGTATCTCATATTTAAACTGCTTTTCAGGAACACAAATTTAGGGGGGGAGGGGTATGATACATTGTACCCCACCCCCAAAATGTGTGGGGGTACAATGTACCCCGTATGTCCCCCAGGTCCCGCATCACTGCCAAGAATAAATCACATCCTTTGTCGAAGAGAAAATTTGATACATATGCGACGAAGATTTTTGACTTAGGGATAGTTTCTGAGATTTCGTTACGGGTTCTTTCTGTTAAATGCAGTTTGGTAGCAGGCTTACTGGGCGAGAAGTGTCCAGGAATCTTCTCCCAACTGAGACACGTTCTACTAGACTAGGTGCACCTGCCTACTGTTAGGAGGCGTTGTGAGAAAAATTATGTTCAGCGGTTTCAATGGTCAAATGAGCCCATGCACAGTTTTGTTCAGTCTATACTGGATCACGAAAGTGGTTGTTCTTAAACATGCTGGAGGCCAAGTTAGTAAAATTTATTTTGGGTCCCCGCAATGCAGTAGGCTCGTATTTTGTCCAAGATGCAGACAACGTTACAACAATAACTACGTCGTTTGGCAGTGGACGTGGAAAGTACGACTCCTTTCCCCTCTCTACGGTCGAGAGTGCATTGCAGTATCTGGGGAAAGCAACAGTTTTCTCTGTTTTAGATCTGGACAACAGCTGTTTCCAAGTAGTGCTCGACCCAGAATGTAATAAGTACACTACCTTTAGCATGCAGTGGGATCAAAATTAATTTAATACGGTCTCTATGGCAGCGAACTTTGGCAGCCAAGCCCTTTCCAGAGTCTTAAATAAAGGTCTGTCAGAATACAAATTTAACTTTTCTTTAAATTGTGTCGATGATGTAATTGTGTATAGTCATGACTGGCTTGCTTATGTGAAACATTTATGTCTAGTTTTAAATAAAGTGCAAAAAGCAGGGTTAGACGTTAATCCTCAAAAGGTTAAATTGGGCTATTTAATTAGCCATGGACAGCTAACGCTTGGTCCCAATCGCAAAGATCCTGTGTTGCAGTTTCCTGCCCCAAAAAATTTGAGAGGCATGTAGCGATTCATGATGATGATTGGTTATTACAACAGATTCAGTCCCAACCTATCAGAGATTACAGCACCCCTTAATCAGCTGAAATAGAAGTGAGTGAAATTTGAGTGGCAGGATGAGCAGAGAGTTACATTTGAGCCCCTGAAACTGTTTTTGTGTGCTTGGCCTGAATTATACCTGCCCAATTTCACTCGTAGGTTCCAATTGCATGTGGATGCTTCCTTGAAGGCACTGGCACCTGTATTAAGTAAAGGATGGGAAGATTTACTGGACCGTCCTTTAGCGCCCATGGCATACCTCAAGCCCTCACAAATCAGACAAGTTGAGTGACTATGAGAAAGAAGGTCTCGTGTGTCTTTTCGGTATGGAAAAATTTCAGTTATTTTGAATGTGGCCAGTTTGACCTTTATACTGATAATCAAGCACTTAGTTTCCCCACCATTTGGGTAAGATGGAGAGGTGGGTATTAAGACTTTAGCATTTTACAATTCATCATGCAAGTGGTAAATTGAACCTGGTCGCAGATGTGCTGTCACGCATGTATGACAGTTCTGAGTTACAGTCGTTGGAAGTCGTCCCTCAATAAACAAGTGGACATAGTTGCCTTTATGTACAGCTGTCCAGAATCTTTTGTTTGGTACAAAACTACCAGCGAGTGGACTCACTGTGCAAAGAAATTTGTGAAAATCTTAAGACTAATCTACCACTCCCTTACATAGTAGATGGTAATGTGTTGTATTACATGGATAAGAATGGAGAGATGAAATTAGTGCTAATACCAAAGGACATAAGGCCGATGATTTTAAAGTATTTTCATCATTCCCCTTCTGGAGGTCACCAGGAAGTAGATAAAACCATGAGAAAAATCAGCCGCAACTTTTATTGGCCATCAAATAGGACGGAAGTTTGAGACTATGTGAAATCTTGCCTTCAAGTGTCAACGGTTTTAACCATCACGGAGTTAAAAAATTGGAACCCATGCCACTTAGATTTCGATATGTCCTTGGTCAATGATCCATGTTGACATCTTCTAACCTTTAGTGTGATCTCGTGGCAATGTGGCAATCTTGATAATTCTGGACACCTTTTTCAAATTTACATTTCTTTTGCCAATCAGAAATTTATAAACTTCCACGAGTGTGTGTGTGTGTGTTGCTAGACTCCGTTTGGAAATATTTTGATATGCCATCTGAATTAGTTGCAGATAATGACTCCTGTTTTAGAACTCCATGGTTCGAGGACATGTGTTTCTTGTGCAGCATAAAACAATGCACAAGTAGTCCCTACTTTCCTACAGGGAATCAGGTGGAGAGGATTAATAAAAATATGAAACCCAGTTTCGCTAATTTTGTCATCCGAATCATGACCTTCAGGATGAGGAAATTCCTCGGATTAACATGGGTTTTAATGCGTCTCACCATGATTCTACAGGAATTGCACAGAGTGCAAGGCTTCATTTTATAGTTCTATTTTATTTTTGATGCAGCTAGTTAATTCTCTGTAGTTGTTGGGATATTTTCCCTTTTCCCTTTTTTATTGCTCTTAGTGCACGTGTCTTGCCTCTCTGTTTGATTTTGGCGCCTGCCGGCCCCGTCTCCTCCTCCTGTCTGCCTTCCCCTTCCGATTCAAATCTTTTCCTTATTCTCTCCGTGACGTCAGCCAAGGCATGGCAGTCTGCTAGGTCAATTGAGCTGGAGTAAGCTGCTGGTCTTATGCTAGCTTAGCTATGGCAGAGTTCCGGGAATTGAAGTGCTCAGCGATGACGTCTGAATCAGTGTGGAAACTGATGATTATGTTATCAGTCTGTAAGATTTGCAAAACATACTTCGACTTGGTGTAGTGAGCCTTGTTGATGAATAACCTGTTGGCATTGATGTTAGAGTTCCTGGTTGGAACTAGTGCCATGCGCCGCCCAGAATTAAGATATTTCAAGCGATTTTTCTTGTGGTGAGATGCGTCCCTGCTGTGTCGTCGGGCATGACTTGGGAATTTTATGAAGCAAATGATTTGCTGGACTGAACAATTGTGTCGACTTATTAGACAACCCAAACTGTACTAGTTTCGACGGTTCATTTCACACTTTAGAGGGGAGGGGGGGCATTACATTGAAAGGATTTGGTGGGTGACCTCATAGTTCACGGCATGGATGGCATTTTAGAGCCCGTTGTATTGAGGCTAAAAGTTCGTTATGTATGTTTTGGCCAAATGGGTGGAGTTTTGGTGATTTACCGAGAGAACATATCAGTGTAGTCATGGTGTCAGTCACCTTGTTGTTGGAGATGCATTCTAATGTACCTTCTTTTCAGTAACTTACATGAGTTATAATTTGTGAAATTGCATAGTTAAGTGATTGATCTTGTTGTGTTTAGTCGAATGAGGGGGTCGGAAGTGGCCGGATTAGGCAGCGTTAGCAACTTTAATGAATGTAGTCAATTTGCATAAAACACAAAATGGTATACTTGTTAAGTTTATTGTAACGTAGCAACATGCATGTTCTCGTAAATTTAATACTGTCATGTAGTATATTGTGTTAAGTGGGGCGAAGGAAAATTTTTTAATTTTTTAGTTTTGTTTGTTATTGGTAAGGCCTAATTAAAGCAAATAGATATTTTAAAAATTTTCACAAGGAAAAAAAAAATTTAAAGAAAATAATTTTTCAACCCTTTTTAGCAACGGCATAAACAGGGAAACTACAGTATTTTTTCCCATAAAATTTAATTTGCTGGTTCAGTCGAGTTGCAAACTATGCATTGTCTACTTTATTTTGTATTTATGTAGGCATATAATTCTTTTAAAAATTTTTAATTTAACTATATTTCTTAGTGTGCCACTAAGTCACAAATGTGTTTCGGTAACTGTAATGTTTGCACATAACTTAAATTAAACCTAAAAGTGACATCCTGCAGTGTTTCTAGAACACAAAGCTACCTACTAACAGATTCTCTGTCTGTGTATTGTGTGACGACTGTATGCTTCGCCATTTTTTAATGTGTAAGTTAATTATTGCAGGTTATACAGTTGGTCATTAAAATGTCACTGGATAGTGCTAGACTCGACTGGGATTGAGGGAACTATCACAGTCTTGATGTATAAGTCGCTCGAGCAAATAGAAAGTGAACTAGAGATATCACCCCTTCCCCTTGGCGCACACAATAGATACCCAGACATGTTACATCTCCCACCACCATAGTGCCAAGTGTAAGGTTACCAGCCGTGGCAGAGGGGAAGCTCCAGCCACCTTGCGTGATGTGATTTCTCAGCGCTGCGCACGTAAATACTACAATAGTAATTTACCATCTGTAATGCAATATTACGTTAAATAGGAAAATAAAAAATTCTCAATGAAAAATTCTATTTTCAAGGCAATACATTTGTACATTCATGGGTTTTGCTTAGACAAACATTGCTTCAATTTCACAATATCTTGTTGGATTAATAATGTCAAAGATTTCATTGAATACTACAATATCTAGTAACATTTCTTATATAAGTTATATCATATTTCCCAGACGAGTTTGCTACAAACATAAATACTGTATATACATTCCATGTAAGATACATATAGCCTACAGTATTAGTTATTACCAAAAGTCATATACAGCTCATTTATAACAAGAAAGTAACACTATTTATTCCTGCATACCATCATCAAATGAAAGATAAAAAGAAAGGACGGATATTTTTCAAAGTTATCACCATGCTCTTCACACCTCTATTTTAACCCCTTAATACATTTGACCAAGATAACTCGGGCATACGATTATGCTCTGAAATTATTTGCCTGAGATATCTCGTGCAAGTCTGAAATGGCAGTGCTGAAAATTATTTGCCAGATATATCTCGTGCTTTAACATCTGTGAACGTAGTTCAAAGTTTTCCGCAAGGTTACAGCCCGTTATTGCCAAGCATTGGTGAGTTACATGTGTAATAACTAGATAATGCTGAATGTGCATTCTGTAGCACAATTTCTGCGAAGTTATAGTTTTTTATGTGCGGAGTTTTATGCTATAGTTTTACTTCATTACTTAGTTTAATACTCAGTGTCAGGTAGCAGCACAATATCAGCATATGTCGTTTAGTTACATGTGCTGTATCTAAATGGTGCACAATTAGGCATCAAAACTTTTATGCTATGTGAATTTAAGAGTGATTACATTTGGAAGTTCATAATTTATACATGCGAGGGAACGGTTTTTGATGGAGAATATATTCACCTTCCCATTTTGTTCACAAATAGTGATAGCATCGGCTTGACATTTGTTGGACAAAAGTTATTGTATTACTCTACATAATTTTCATTCATCTGCTCAGCTTGCAGACATTCTGCTTAGCCACAGGACTGACATGAATGGGACCGTCAGACTGCCCCGAAAGACATGCCAGAAACACTTAAAAGAGGCAAGCTAAAGATACAGTAGCATTGCAGCATGGAAAAATGACTGCTATGTGTTGGACAAAAAAAAAAGATGTGTGTTTGTTGTTGACAATTCACAATAGTGAAATAATTGAGATAAAGAAAAATAACAAAACACTCAAAAAACTGAAAGCAGTCGTCGACTATACTTTTACAATGGGAGGCGTTGACAGAGCCGACCAGCATTTTACTAGCTATTCTGTTCCTAGAAAACGTTGAAAAAAAATATTAACAAAAAATTTTTTCCCACATTTTTTAACAGGCAGTTTTCAATTCGTATATACTACTTACACAAAAACTGGTGGAACACTCAGCCCTCTGGATTATAGACTTTTGATAATTGAGAACATGCTAGAAAAGTATCACCGTCAAGAATTCTATTCCCGTGGAGGACACCTAAGTATAACACCAAACCCATTACGACTGACTGTACATCATTTCCCAGTGTGTATATCCGCCACAGACAAGAAAAAGGCTCCAACTCGTCAGTGTGCCGTGTGTTCTTCTCAAAAGAATGATAAAGGAAAAAAAGTGAGACGGGAAAGCAGGTACTAACTACTGCTCAGAATGTAAGTTGGGTTCTGTGCTTCTTGTTTTCGCCTATATCACACCAAAACCAATTTCTAAATATAATTTATTGGATTTTTCAGAGAGCATGAATATTGTTTTTGTAGAAAACTGAAGTGGGTTCATTTGAAATATTTTTTATGTGTGCGCATATTTTTATTATACCTGTAATTTTATACTTTGAGTGTTATATTTTTCAGTTCTATGAGCATCCACGCAAATAGATATAAAATTATGAATATGAAAAGGGAACTCACTGGAAAATATTAGTATCTTTTATGCAGTAAAATTATATTGCCAATGCACTGATGAGTAAATTTGTAGTTTTGTTTTCAGTTACATATTTTCCAGCTATGTAACCATTTGTATAAAATAATAAGATGTAAGTTGCATTTACCTGAGTAATTTTGTAAATTTTTACATAGTGTTTTCAAGTTATCTAAAATCTGTATGAAAATTAGTTTCATGCTAAATGAAGAGAGATAATTGATGTGTACTGTTATGTAAAATGAATGATAGGTAGCAACATATGCTTTATATTGAAATACACATAATGTAAAACCATGTTAAATTTTTAAAATATTTTTTATGCAATTTGTATTATTATTCTTACATAATACTTTCAAAGTGTCATTAAATTTGCACATTATTTTTTTTCTGAATGTGAAGGAATTATTTATGTAAACTGTTTTGGACAATGAACGGCATGCAACAAATATTACGACTGTCATTAACTGTGTGTGCACAAATTGTTTCCTTGTCAAATGAGGAGGGATAATTGATGGAAAATCTTTTGGTAACTGAATGGTGCAAATGGTGCAACAATATATACTCTGATTGTTTTGGATAACAAGTTTGTAAACATCTGTACAAAGGTATGTCGTGTTCGAAAAATACCTATTCCTTAAAAATTCTTTGAAGTACCCTGAATTGTGTAAGCAAAAATCGTTTCATGCTAATGTGAAGAAATAATTCTAATTGTTGTAAAAAACATGTCACTTGTTTATATGTTGTGTAAGATCATTTGTTTTTCATATAATGTTTTCACGTGTTGTGAAATGTGTATGCAAAAAATATTTTTTGCTCAAGGTGTACGGATTATTTATGTAAAATATTTTGGACAACAACTAATTTGCAACAATAGATCTCTAATTATTGTGGAAATGAATGCTCTAGAAGTAAAATATGACGTACCGTTCTAAAATTATTTTTAATTTAATCACACTTAAATAATAATTTTCAATATATTTATTTGGTTGTTTTTATGTTTCAGGGAAGTTATAATGATTTTAAAACAGCAATAAAAAAATCTGACATTTTTGAGAACAATATTAAAAAACTACACTTAAGGGGTTAATTTCAATTAAATTCTAACATTTTTGAAGCAAGTCTTTTATTCGTACTGTTAGTTGGTGCACTATTGCACAACTCAACTCTATTTCTGTGGTAAATATTTGATACAGAAAAATTTAATTTCTATGAACACTGTAAATGAATAAGATATGTGTTGTTATACACAATTTTATTATATGAGATCATACTGAGGTAAATAGAAGAAAAACAGAAATAAAATTAGTCTATACAGTCTCTTAATTATCGTTCAAAATGTTTCAAAAATAATTGCTAGTCTCGAAATTAATTACTCCTCTTGATAATATGTCTGTTTTACTTGAAAATTATAATTTAATCCGAATCATAATATTGGCCCTACGGCTAGTTATACTGGAGTGTTTTACAAACTTACAAGCTGGGTTGGAAATCTTGGCGAATGAGATGAGCAGAATTACCTGGAAGGGTTGTGGCTCCGGATAACTTCACTTTTGTTTTGAAACAAACATCGGCATCACCGATTTTCATCATCATATTCCCGACTTTTATAATTCCTAGTAAAATTTTGGGCCGCAATTCTCTTTTCTACAATGACATTCCAGTTTTTTTTTCTAAGTTGTTCCGCCAGCATGCAAGAAAACATCTTGTCAGGCGCAGTACGTTCCAAACACGGCGGGTACATGACTAGGTCTACCGAGCTTCAAAATTTTAAATGGAAAAATTTTATTTAAAATACCAAATATTAATAAAAGAAAATAATTTCAATCAGAACAAAATTATAAATATCAAGAATTATAATAAATTACAGCAAAAAGAGTACATAAATATTGAACAAAAATTTTAAATAACCAAAAATATTTCACACACACAGTGTGACAACTAAACAACTATTATACCTGTACATATTTACAGTATAGGGTCTGTCTCATACAAACAAAAATACCTTGCACTGTGAAACGTTCTTACACGCAGCACCATTTACCATGCACATATTAAAAATATATAAATATTACAATGTCATTGGTTAGTAAATTTTAGATTCACAAATAAACATGCAGATCAAAGTTAGCCAATCTTCAACTTAATACAGTAATGTACACTAAAACATGCATTTTTCAGAAGAACTTCCTTAAGTTTAGTTTTTAATTCCTTAGATTTTTTTAAAAACTGGTGGTAATTCATTATAAATGTTAACAACAATAAAGTTAACAATAGCTGTGTTGTGGTAACGTACTCTAAAATCACTTTTTGTTCTAGTGGTGTTAGTTTTAAATTTCAGGGATTTTAAGAAAAATATATGTTTCCACTTATAAAACACAATAAATCAATAATGTATAAAGAAGACATTGTCAAAATGTCTTTTTTGTAACTGTTATAAAAATTACATAAAATCTCACAGCATTTTTTAAAGTCTAAAAACTTTTTTAAGCATTAGATTCGCCTCTCTCCCATTACACTGGTCGCCTGCCCAGGCTTGAATTTTTATGGCCATTTTCTTTAAAATTTTAAGTTCTGCATGTTGGTTACAAACACACAGAAAAAAATTTATCCAAAAAACAGAAAATACTTAAAATTGTATGATTCTGTTTATATTACTATGGTATAGTCTAGTTTTACATCCAGTATTCTATAAATGTATGGAAAGTGCATGACCCTACAAATACATAAAGACAATTCTAATTATATGGTCAATAAGTTCACTGAAACATAAATGAAACTACTACTGCGCTGATGCACTTACAACATTTAGACATAATAATAACTAATGGTGACTATATCTAAATAACAAGTTAAGAGCGTCGTCTACCTGCATATTAGAGGCATAGAAGTGACAAAAATAAATGGACAACTTTGAAGTGTGCATTAAATTCTGCTTCACCAGCGTAGAACTAGAGAGCAAGGTTCCCTCTAAATCATTTTTTATTTAACTATGAGACTTTAAATTGTGAAAATATAATTTTCTGCTTGAAAGTCTGTAGCAAAGTTCAATAGCCTATACATTTTTATCCAAGTTTCACATACATCCGGTTAGTACGCTATCAAGAAAGGCTATTTGAAAATGCAGTTTTTAGCTATATGTGGAAGTCTTAGAGCCAGTGTTTTTAATAAACATAATGTATAAACAATGACATTCCATCTTTGTCCAAAGTGTGTTTTCTTTTTGTACATTAGCTCCTCAATCAAAACATGTTGAATAGTTTAGTAAAAAAAAAAAGTTTTTAAGAACACACAGCAGCACATTTGAAGCATGCAGTAAAGCCGCCAAGAGGCGTGAGGAGCTTCAGCTGTTACTAGATTATTCGAAAATTTCCCAACCTACATGATTGATATATGCTATGAGTACATTAAACGTGTGTATGACCTATTCAGGAGCTTCTCTACTCATTGCAGCATCCAAGAGGCAAAAAATTGGGAACATTGGTGTCTTTTGCACTCCTTCTTAGGTATGAAAATCTTAGCACAGAATCTTTTAAACGTTATCGGAATGTAAAACAAACTTTTAACTTTAATAAAACATGTTAAAATGATAGGGTCACCATTAAATGTCTCATAGAAGCTAGTTCTATGCAAGAAGACTATATGATATTTCAGTGACTTGCACTTAGAGGCTAGGGAGAGGCGTGACATGCATGTTATGTCGCCCTTACCGCTTCCGCACTTACAGGTCTCAAACGCGCAAAATATGTTCAACCAGAGGCCAGCTTAAGTTAAAAGCACTTCTGTACGGCGTTATTAAAAAACACAGTGTTTGCATTCATGACTTCAGTTTGGACTAATTATAAATAAATCAGAATGCTAGACATCATTTAGTGTTCATCGGAGGAACTTTATGTATACTGTTTTCAAACTTAATGATTTTGTGCTGTAGCCTATTAGGCAAAGTAACTTTTATGAATTTCTGTTATGAATCAAAATTTTGCAGATTTTGTAGCCAACTTAAAATTAGACAATGTTAGGTATCAGTCGTATTGTAAAATGTGAGTATGTTTATAGGTGTATAAGTATAAATAAGGCCTACATAATTTTGAATGTACGCAACATAGCTTATCACTATGTACATAAGGTTGTGTAAGCGTTTATTTAATTTACTGTAAGCACAGGCTTTTACGCAGTTTATTTTTCCTTGGAAACAAATTCATTTTTAAACTGAAACCTTCAGTTCAGTTCCAAACGTGTACATGTAACATTACGCACATTCTAAACACTATGTTTCAAGGGCTCTTATATTATGACTTTAATTTTATGCACACAACACAAGAAACCATATCTTAAGTTCTTCTTGTTGGATTTATTTATTCAGTGAAAAAAGTTGCGATGAGTCCTGCTGACTAGTTAACAGGATCGATAAAATTATTACAACGTACAAAATGAGTACCGTTTAGACCCACACACATGGACATGCATCCACCATACAGGTACGTCCACGTGCACTCACACACACATGCACACATGCATGTACACACACAGACACACACACACATTGCAAAACATTTGTTATACATTGTACAGTAAAATGTATCCTTTTAAGATCACATTAAACAGCACTGAGGCTGGTGCATGCGGACGGTGTAATAGCGTATCAAGTGTATTTTTTTTTTACACAAAACTATTTAAATTGTTGCTATTGCTGTTATCTATAAATACAAAAAAAAAAAAAAAAACTTGCAAACAACCATTCTACAATTTTAAAAACTCAGCACGCTTGTTAGATTCATGATTTTCGGGCTTCTCAGTATGGTTAAAAACTGCTTCTTAGACTGCTGTAATTTCGAAAACACTACCTGAATTCGTAAAATGCAAAACGAGATGCGTGTGATGGTTTTTTACCTCATACTATCTAAAAATAAAATTTTAGGACCACAGAGTGACATAGGATAATGACAACAAGGAAATTCTTTTACGCCAGTTTGGCGTGCTATGATGTGACAATTTTTTAGTCACATGTATTGACTTTAAGAACATTCTAAGAAATTTTTCCATTTTTTTTTATTTCTCTTTGTATCCAGTTGATGACGCGACTCGAGACTGTATGTTCTTTACTTGCTTGGATAGTAACGAGGAGGTGGGGAGAGTGCTCGCCAGCTGATCTCGCTGTGCTGGCATCCTTGTGCTGGCTTCGGAGTTACATGTATCACCACTGTTCGCTTTTGTGTGCAACTACTCGAGCCCGAAATTCTGCTGGGCGCAAGATTCAAGGACTAAAGTTGCTGGGATTGCTGAATAGCACTTTTATTATACCACAGATATGCTTGCTGTATGAGGTGTGGGGAATTTCCCTCTATATGAAGAGGATTGGTGTTCCGACAACTCCTTTTAATTGTGCTGGGCATCAGGATGAGAAAACCTACTTCGTCTATCTGTGGAGACGCGAACGTCAGCGGGAGTTGGAAGCTTTCGGAAAGTAGGTATGACATGGCCATCTCTACATCAAAACTGTAAGTTTGGACCTTGAATATTATTATGTATTCCATCGGAATACTCTTTCTTGAACTTAAAGCATGTTTGACCGCATGAATCAGTGGTGTCTGATAAACTGGACAAATTGCCATGAAGTTCATAAACTATTATTTCTAATCACAATGGTGCAATATTCTGATTGGGCCATTTTTTGTACACGTTCAATGAACTTACTTTGTGAGATTGTTATATAAACTTCAACATTAAAGGCGATCGCCTAGTTTAAAAGACTGAACTTCGTATTAGTTGCAATTCTTTAAAGATGGTTTGCAGTTAACGGAGACTATAACCTTTTGGATTTATGTATTATTTGGGTATGCCATTTAATCTTTTTAGTATAAATCTTTTTGGTAAAAATAAAAAGAAAAGAAGTGAGGTATGTCTCAAATTTGATATGCATTATCAGTACGGATAATGTGATTTCTGACCTTTTTCTCTATAGGAACAGTTCACATTGATGTGTGCTCTAGCGTGTCCGTTTGTTACTACATGTGATGCACCAAGGTAAAGGAAGGGTGGAACTATATATCACTTGGCAACTCAGCATCCATATTTCATGTCAGCATTGAATACTGTTTTTTCTTTTCCTTTTACTTCTCCTTCTTAACTCCCTCTCCAAGCTGATGTTTGGCAGTGTTCTCTAGAGCTGAACGGTTGAACTTCTTGATTTGATTTTTTCTTGCGCTTGTAAAGACACGTTATAAATGACTCTATGTGTTAATTCCGTGCAAGTATGGTGTCCCTTACCTCCTCTTAAGGTGAACACGAACATTAATGTGAATATTGGGTAAGTTGTTATAAATTAAATTAAAATGTTTTATATAAGGATTGTTAGGATTAGCAATTTGCCCTCTAAAGCCACTTATTGTATTGTTAATCTATGAAACTGTATGAGGATTTTCAAATATTAAGGCGACTGACTGCAGCAAATTTTTGGTACTGTGTGCGTGTGTTGATGTGTGGTCACTGATCATGTTGCGCTGATGTACACATCACCATCACAAATTGTAATGGAATATTGGCTTATTTTATTGACATACCTAAAAGTGAATAAATTAAATAACCAGTTGCCAAGTTCTGTTATTGGTAGTGTTGGTAATATTGTCTCGTCTCCCACGCCAACAAATGAGGCTAACCACTAATTCTTTTCAGAGTAGTGTTTTCAGAAGCGTTGGGGCTTCAAACTGGCCTGCGGGCTCTTGGCATTATAGTCTGTCTTACGAAAGAATTCAATTTTTTTACAGTTTTGAAGGCTATCGTGTGTAACAATTTCTGCAGGAAATAACTTTTAATTTTGATACATTGCACAGTTTGAGACCCAGCTAAGTGTGTTCGTGCAAAAGTTACTTGTGGCACAGGAAAACACTGCTTATTTCATGGAAACAACTGAAAAAATAAATGCAAACACAAATGTCAAAAAGTGGAATTCTTATATGAGACAGACTATAGTAATGATGCGTGATTAGAACTTGCCCTGTGAGTAGGGTCAATGTATGGGTAGTGGGCTGCGGAGGGTGCAATGTCTAACAGCCAGGCTTTATTATCTACGGCCAAAATACTCTCAAAGTAAGAAAAACATTTCCTTACTTCCGCTTCATATATATCTTGTTTCTAAAATTGTTTTATTATCTTTCAGTCTAATTTCAAAACACCTATAAGTTACGAGACTCGAAATTTGTACCCGACTAATGCTGCCAATGGAGTGTTTCTGTATAAATTAATACAACTGCTTCTAAATTAAGTTGCACAATAAGGACTGAATGATTTAGTTTAATCCCTTTTCCTTGTAAAAACATTGTAAGGAAGGCTGTAGGAGTAGAATAACATAGTCCTCAATTTTTCTTTTAACTCATAGGCATACATTACAAAGTGTTGACGAAATAGACGATATAATCTGAATGCAGTTAGCACAACGGTACAAGTTTCAAGAATTCAAATTCCATGTGTTTGTTGAAGCAAGTATTTTCTAGTCCGTGGAAAGCATAGTACATATTTGGTTATAAATCTTGCAAATAAAAAGGTATGTTTACAGCCAAGCATATGAAAACATTAGGCAAGAAGAAGCACTGTAATAGACCAAATTTGGCTAAGTTATGCATATCCAAAACACTTAATATCTAAAGTGGTTGTCTCATACCCATTATCATAATTTATGATTCCTTGCTAATGCCTGTCTTATACTGAAGAACTGATATTGCTGTTGCAAAACAGGAAACATGCCCAGTTATAGGAATAAAATTCCAATAATGGAAAAATGGCAATTTATTATTAACTACCAGTACAAACAGCACCAATTCTCTATTCTGCTGAACATTCCAGGTCGTAAAACCAGACAAAGACCCTGTTTCACCACAGAAGAAATAAGTCGTAACAGAAGCAACAAGGAAAGCTTTTTCATTGTTGCTATCGTACCAGCTCTCAAAGCGTACATGAATACATACAATACCATGTGGAATAGAGACATGGTTTATAAACTAATTGTAGTGCTTGAGATATTGTAATTACGTAGTTTGTACATTAACTATATATTTTAAAATGGTAAATGTGACGACTCGAGGCTCAACATCACGTAATAACTATTAAAAGCAACATAATGAAGTATTTTTCCAATTGTTATTGTACCAGTTCTCAGGGCGTACAGGAAAATAAACAAAGTCATATGGAATTTGAAACATTGATTCAAAAAACAGCTAATTTTTTAAAGAAATATTGTAATATGTTCGTATCTCATTTACGTATTCAGATATGGTAAATGTGAAATTGAAATTACTTACATACCAATTTCCTCACAGATAATAAAATGGATCCTACTAAACTACAGTCTAACCCACGGTCGTAGAAGTACAGGTCTGGACACTCGCCTGTCTACCAATGTATTTTGCTTGACCCCCTTGTTGTTTGGCTGTAGTTCGTCAAGTTACCGAGAATGTTGTACTTTTTGGCGTTGTAATCCGGACGGCCATTTATAAAGTAAATAAAGATTGCTGGAGCCTTTTCTTAAATTTGTGAGGGAAAGAAGTATTTCATAAACTGATAAAAAATACCTTTTGATAAATTGTTTATCTTATTGGGAAGGAAGTAGGTGAAGTTTGAGTCCGACCGCCATAACTGCAGCGCCAATAAAACGCACAATTCTCGGTAACTTGGTGAACTACAGCCAAACAACAAAGGGGTCAAGTTTCCAGGTGAGTGTCCAGACCCGTTCTTCTACGGCCGTGGTCTAACCAAACTTATACTAATTCCGATACTATGACAATCCAAAGAGAAAGTGAGTATGAAATAAATCATGTCTTGTTGCTTCCTACTAATTTATTCTGTGGTTTCACCAACATCTGTTTAGCATTTAACATTTGTTACAGACTATTAACAGATGATTTTACATGTTAACTCATCTTTTAATCCACTTACCAAATGTTAAATGCTTAACAGAGATTGTTAGTGAAATTGGCAGTAGGTACACAAAATTTTAACACCCATCAACTAATAGGGAAAAAGTACTATTTAAATTATTTCACAGAATAGAAGACAATTGTCAAGAGGATCTAGAAACAAAAGAGTATAAAATCAATTTCTCCCCCCCCCCTAACTCTTATTCTCACTCTCTTATAAAAAAAAATATATATATATTTTTTTTTTATAAGAGAGAGAGTGAGAATAAGAGATAGAGTGTATGTGTGTGTTATTGTTTAAATACACACCACATGCACACATATGCACAGCATAAACACAAAACACAAACTCAGGAGGTTATGTTTGCCAGCTGACAATTTTTATCACAGTATGTCTTAGCTGTACTTGTTTTTTTTTTTTTTTATAATCATGTATAGAGATAAAAATTTAAGGAGCAACAATGCATCAAATTTAACCTTGATCACCACTATAATGATGGCTTTCCTATTCAACAGACTTGCTCTACTCATGGGCAGAATTTCTGTACAGTAAATGACTAGATCTAGAAATACACAGTGGATACTGAAACCACGCAGAACTAACCTGTACTTGTCATGCCATGGTCCCCAATCACAAATAATAGTGTGTTGTTGTCCATTGCACTGACAATCTCTCTGCAAACAAAAAAAATGCTATTAACTTTCTGTCGACATTAACCAGATCAGTGTCTGGTTTTTTTTAATGTTTGCTAAAAAATATACATGGTTTTTAAACACATTAAACAATAAATATGTATTTTAAGCAAAAAAATTCACCCCAAAATACAAAATCTACAACCCGAGACATCAATATCTTACGGGGTTAATGTACCACACAAAATAAAGCACTTGTAAATTAAAGTAATTTGTGGCTAAACAACTATTTATAAAATTGTGAACTTATTAAACACAAACAATAACAATATTTTGTAACATATATTTCTTGAAAATGTAAGGAAATAGCTACCAGAGAACAATAAACTACATATAATGGTATTCAGTAACTAAACAGTTTGCATAATTTTCTCCCATTTCTCGTCCAACAATGTAAGTATCGCAACTGTACAAGTAAGGACTTTGGTCATGGGTAGGCTTATTTACTGTAACACTACACACTACACAAACTACTGTCCAGCTATAACAGTCATGGCTCTAATGACGAAATTTATACTACCAAACCAGCCACATGGAGAATGCTATTACTTGCATTAATTTTGAAAACAAATGGAAC
This sequence comes from Medauroidea extradentata, assembly GCA_003012365.1. Classification (NCBI taxonomy): domain Eukaryota; kingdom Metazoa; phylum Arthropoda; class Insecta; order Phasmatodea; family Phasmatidae; genus Medauroidea; species Medauroidea extradentata. Next base: position 41,373 of record PNEQ01118041.1, read on the forward strand.
ATAGAAATCAGTATCGCCAGGCTGAGAGTCAAATCAAACATACCGTAGGTTCTCCCAAAAGATTTGTCAAGAGTCTGCATTGCTCATAAAGCAAAACACACATGCTGATCTTCTGCAGAGTTTAGAGCACTGCCTGGGTGATACTGTACACACAAGTAAATTGCCAATTCCAAAAATTTTGATTTTTTTTACTGTTGATTAGTACCATGGAATGCTACATTCCCTGAAAAGGAGAACCTCCACTTTCGAGTTTAACAGGTTTTGCAATCATTTTATGGCATAGTTACATATTGGACTAATGAAATAAAAATCTTTAGTCTTCTTTGACATAAATATTTTAATTCTTAATAAATATAAGAAACACAAATAAGCCTGCCGAAAAATATTACAATCCAAAACAATGAAAGTTTACAGAAACATAGATTAAAATTACATTTATATTAAAGCTTACAAAAACATAATAAACAAAAAACTCACAAAATACATGTGCAAGTTTCAAAGCATACTACTTCCTGTGTACTCTACTTAGAACTGAAATTACAAATTTAAGAAACTAAAAATTTGTTCAACTGCCTCAGTATCTTCCTTAGACATTGAGTGATGCCTTCCTGTTGAACCAATAGGAACTGGAGCATCCACAATCTTTAAAACATTGTGAATTGGAACTGTGCACTGCTGACGGTGTTGCTGTCTTGCAGCTGGATATCTATATCCAGCAGCTGGTCCGTGTGGTAGCATAAAGTTCACGATAATTTCATTCAGCTCACAACTAATACCTATGACTTCCGCAATCCACCATTCACAGTCATATATGCAGGCCACAAACGTCCATTTTTGTAACATGTGAATCTGAATATCTTCCTGTCGTTTCTGAGATCTTTGTTGGACAAATGAAATTTCTTCTTTCTTGCTGTTCAAAGTTCGTGCAATATAGGTTATCCCATCACTGTGAGTCCAGACATGTGTCTTCTGAATTCCTTTCACAGGCACAGCTTCTTTGGACCATTCTTCTACTTTTTTCTGGCGGAATTCTTCAACTTCCTCTTTGGGTAACAGGATGAGGGCTGTTATTGTACAATATGACTTTACAACGTTTGTAAAATCCAAGGCATTCTGAATTGCCTCTGTACATGGTCTGGAAAGATTGTGTTTTGTAGCATGGTGTTTCAGCAGACCTCCTACACCATCACAAGGCCCCTTCCCATGTCCAGTAGCACTATACACCCACTCCATTGGAACAAGTGACTTATGGACTTCAAACAGTTGGTAACGATTT
>PNEQ01118042.1:5751-17080 GCA_003012365.1 Medauroidea extradentata
TTTTTTTTTTTTTTTTTTTTTTTTTTTTTTTTTTACAGTTTGGTTAACACTGTTCAGCATTTCACAAATTTTCTGCAATGCTACCGCGAATTTAGACAGTTACAGTACGCATTTGAAAGGGATGGAAAGTTCTTTACTCAGGTCAACAAATGTTTCCACGAACTCGTCACACTTCTCCATGATCATCAATGCCTATTTTTTTTTATTATTATATTGCCGTTATACAACCATCTAAAGACGCTGCACTAAAATGTAAATGACTTTAAAACACATCTTTTCATAACGTAACATTTTTAAAAAACACATTTCGCAAAGTTTAGGTTAGTTATCGTTTGCGTAAACAAAGACAAACGAACGCACGTAAAGAGATCAATGTTGCCAACGCAGGTACAGCGATCGATAGCGTTCCATACAATCAATAGTGCTAGATGCGGCAATTCTCTTGCCGCCATCTTGAATTTATTGCGCTGTGAGCACAAGCATTACACGCGATCATGGTCAATCTGCTACGGGTTTGCACGCGATCACCAATGGCGGATTGCATTTATTCGTGTAATGCGCTTGCGCTGGCCATCCTGAGTGTACCGGCTCGCTGTCTGTGGAACGCTACATCTCACGTCAGTTATCTATGATGACGGTACTAAAACGTAAACAAATGCGGTATTTTTCCTGCATTTGCAGTTTCCTTTCAGTTTGTTTACTAAAGAAAATCACGTACATTACTTTTATAAAAATTACGTTTTGTTTTTTTTACAAAAGTTGACCATATTACGCGGGAAATCAGGCACGTGGCAAAATGTAATATGTGGGAAAATTAACCATGGCTCTTATGACAAAAGTGATGGGACCAAACAAACCAAACGACTCAGCTGGGAAACGTATCTCGTGGGAACGTCTTAAGCGAGTTTTACATACTGTAGCTGGAGGTAGGTAAATAGTGATAATATTCACCTTTCACCTGTACCATGACCTTCTGAGGACCTGCCCTGAGGCCAACCTGGCGACAATCGAGACACTTGTATCGTCTAGACGCAGAGAGCCACAACCACCCCCACTGGCCGTGCACTCGATACTCTTCTCCTTTCTGCTTCCACACCTGTCACAACACACACCAGTATGTTAGCAACATACACTCTTACCTGCTTCACTCACTACGTATGCAAACGTTGCAACTTCTAGTGCTCTGTAAGTTACTACGGCATAAACCATTGTGACCAACTAATTATGTTAGAACAGGTTATTAATACAGTTGAACCCCTATCTTACATCTTGCAAGGGATCCTGCAAAATTGACATAAAAAAGGGGGAAAGTGGAAAAAGTGGAAAATGCAGGAAAAGGCTTTGAATATTTCTTAGTAGTATTAATTAAACATTAATATAGCTATTACTAATGTAAACAAACAATAAACTTCACAAATACAAAATCCCAAACATGTAAAGTCACAACCAAGAATTATATTCTGTTCTAAAAAATTCAAAGTAAAAAAAAAAAAAAAATAATTAAGCGGTAAATATTGAATAAATACTAACCAATACAAGGTTAAGTCTGTGTTTAAAGTAGTACAGTACGTAGTTGAACCAACTATTTGAGGGAGAAAAATTTTCATTTCCAGTTTGCTGACGATGACTTGTACCGTTTCCGAAGTTAAAATGTTGTTCATTGGAACACTTGTACTCTTGAACCCACAAACCAATCATTAAAATAATTCCTCACTTAGTCGTAATTTGACACGCAAACACATTTTTGTTTTTGCACAAACGGCCCGTACGTCACATTAACTACCTTCAATAATTGAACAATTTTTCAATTTATTTTTTGCTGTAATTGGCATAATCAAGGGACATACATGTCCCGGTACGATGTTCAACACAACTTTAAAATGTCAAGTATTTCATCAACTGGAAAATTTAACCAGCTAAAATAAACAACCTGTACGTCTGCAGGAGTGCTGTCAGTTGATTCGTGTGCTTCTGGTCAGACAAACAAAAGTATATCCTGTGAAAATCAAGTATTACTGCAGCAGACTATACAAGCTTTTATTGAGAAAGGGAAGCAATACAATGACGATGGTCCTCGGGCGTTGGCAGTGACGAAAGCTGTGGCAGAAATGTTGCGCACAGACATTCAGCCATTCTCTGTTGTTAGTGACAAAGGTTTTGTTAGATTTCTACATGTCCTTCAGCCGCGATATAAACTACCATGCAGGCAACACTTTTCATCTAAAGTGATACCAGATATGTACCAAAGAGTACCGTATAAACCCACGTACCACCCGCACCTTTTTGCGAAAATATAAGTTTCTAAAAGTGGGGTGCAGGTGGTACATTGGTCAAACTGCACTTGGGCCGTTTTTGCACCGACGAAAAAGCACTGCCGTAGTACAACTTGCCACCATTATCCTTAAGCAAGGTATTGTGCGAGGTAGAGTGAACCCTAGTTTTTTGACGAATGACTTACTGTATTTGTCGGCATATAGAACGACCCCGCATATAAGACGAGTCATGGTTTTGAAGGTACAAAATCTTGAAAAAAAGTAAATGACTAATTTTGAATTTCCCGACAGAAAAATATTTTTTTTTTCCTTTTATCAGAAAGAAAATTTAGTTTAAATATTTTCAATGCATTTATTATCGACATATAAACATCATAGTGGACACATAAACAAATAACATTGTCTAGTACTGATCTCCGCGCGCCCAAGAGCCAAGGAAACGCACGGCGGCGGCCGGCGATATCTCCGTTTGCCGGCAGGTGTGCACGACTTGGCAACGCCAGCCTAAGGCACGCCGCGCACTACATGACAACGTCGGGCAACAACAGCTGCTTGCAAGGTCATTGCGTTCCTGTGCACTGTAGTCTGCCAGCCTAGCACTAGATGGTAGGCATGTGAATGTGTGGTACTGTATCTAGATCCTCGTTTTTTCCGCCCGAGTCTTGTGCTTGCGAGACAAAGGATGAAAGCATGTGGACCTAGATCCTTGTTTTCTCCGCCCGAGAGTTGTAGGCTGGCGAGACAAAGTATCTCGGCACGCGCTCACATCAATCGCTGCTTCGCTGTGAGGAAGTGTCCTTTATTATGAATGACGCACATCAAAATTTCGTACTGTAAATTTTATTAAAACAAACGGGACACTCGTTTTCATTTGTGACGAAAAACGCAATTCCTTGAATCATCATACAATTCCACAGCTTACAGCTTAGCTTTCAAACGATTTTTGGCTACCAAAACTTTTTGCACCCTCATATAAGATGAGTAGCAATTTTAGAGGGTCAAAAATATGTAAAAATTGTTGTCTTATGCGGCAGCGAAGTTTCCGGAAATCATCGCGTGACTGGGATGAGACGTGTGCCTTATTGATCGTTCATTGCCGAGTGCGAGACAAGGAGGCGGGAGTGAGAGAGCAAACGGTAACAGCTGGGCTGGCAAGGTCACGCTCGCGCCAGTCAGATCTTATCTGTCGTCAGCTACAGTGCTATGCAGCGCTCACCCAGCTTCTATTAGTCATTGTTATTAAACCTCGAGACCAAAAAAATATACATTTTACATCGTAATTCTTTAATATTTGTGACTGTTTAAAACTAAACTCCCTTCTCATACAAAACGATTTTCTACACACAGATCTGTTCCAAAACTTTTTATCCCACAATGTCATTGTAAAAATCAGGGTGCGGGTCTTACACAGGGGCGGGTGGTACGTGGGTTTATACGGTAATGCAACAGATAATAAACAAGTTAAGTGAGTTGAAGCGTATTTATATTACTGTTCATTTATGGTCATCTGCAGCCATGACTGATTTTATCAGTCTTACAGCACACGGAACTGCAGATGATATGCAGTCAGTTCATTACTGCCTAGAGGTTCATCCTTTTGAAGGACCCAATCATACTGCAAAGTTAATAGCCAACAACATTGAGCAGTGCCTAAGACAGTGGGAAGTATTTGACAAAGTTGAGTTCATAGTTACTGACAATGCAGCAAACATCATTTTAGCCCCTGGTATTTTGGGAAAGCAATCTGTGACATGTATGGCACACAGTATTCAGTTGGTCGTTAACACTGCAATTTCTGATGTGGTACCAAGAAAAGTAATACAAATGTCTAAGCGTTTAGTGTCACACTTCCATCACTCAGTTGTGTCAAGGAAAGCTTTGGCTGCTTCACAAAAAGTAATGGGTCTTCCGGAGAAAGTATTGATCCAAGATATTTCAACGAGGTGGAATTCCACACTTAACATGATATGCCGACTTTTTGAATTACGATTACCAGTTCAAGATGTCCTGCCAAAGCTGAAAAATGTTGGCTGTGACTTCAGCACATCAGACTGGACTTTCATTGCTGAATTGATCGAAATTCTTGAACTTTTTGAGCAGGTGACACTTCAAACAAGTGAAACAAACTGTAGGTTGGCAGATGTAATACCTCTAGTAAAAACTGTTAAGCGAGGGCTTCAAAAACTTAATGCTGTTTCTTCACTCAAGTCTGTCATTTCTCACATTATCAACACCTTGGAAACTAGATTCTCATCACTCCAGAATTCCCGGCCGCATGTTTTGTCTCTGTCATGGATCTGCGGTACAAATGTAAAATTATTGAAACGGAAGAGACAGTCAAGAAAGCCAGACGCTGGTTAACAGAAGAGCTTACAAAAGCTAATGCTGTTACATCGGGAGAATCATCAAACACTAACTCTGAGAGTGTGTGTACTGAAGTTGCCTCTTTCAGCCCAACAGCAGGAAGCTCACTCAAAGACATCTTCCAAGAACTGCTAAATGAAAACCAGGGCAGCTCAATGGAAACGTAAGGTAATTTTTCTAATAGTTGGCTTGTTTCTATAACAATGCAATTTGTAAAGTGTTAATTTTTGGACAAGCACCTGATTAAAACGTAAAATTGGTGTAATCACAAATATGATTTGTTTCAGAACAAATGGAAAATGAAGTGGAAAGATACCTAAAAATGAAGATAGAACCATTTTCGTCAAATCCACTAGAATATTGGAAATATGAGAGCTTGTTTCCTGCCTTAAAAACTGTTGCTATGCGTTTCTTATGTGTACCTTCAAGCTCAGATGCATCAGAGCGATTGTTTTATTCAGCTGGACTTGTCAGCGAAAAAAAAAAGATGCAACTTGAAATCACATAAAGTTTATCAACTTGTTTTTCTGCATAAAAATCTAAAAGCAGTTGACTAAAAACATTGAGATAAGTTCTAACTTAAGTTGCAACTTTTCACATGTTTATTTTAAAGAAAGTAGGGCCTATGGGATAAAAAAATTCAACAGCATTTAAGTCATTGTATTGTTTCCTTATAATTATTATAAGATAAATAAGTTACATGTACGTCTTTATCTGTTATCACATTTAATATTGTTGTTTTTTTTAAATTTGTGTGTATAATATAGGGCTACTAAAAATTAGTGCAGAGCGAACTTCTGTTTTCATGTTTCGAACCGAACCGAACTAAGGCAAAAAAAATTTGAACTGAACCGAACCAAACCTAATGCAAAAAATATTCCTTCGAACTCAAACGAACCCATGAAATAATATTTTTGGAACTAAGCTGCTACAAAGAAATAACCACACTATACATAAAATAAGAAAAAAATATGGGGATTATATAAAAAACACAACAAACAAAACAACGGTGCACAACAGGCGGCCAAGCGAGTTACGAATGTTGTAAAAAAAAACTTCACAGTAGGTACACCATACGGTAAAAAAATTACGTTAATATTACGTTTTATTAAGCAGTCTATATGAGTGTACGACATATAAATTTGGAAAAGTGAATCCCGTTAGTTATCCATTACAATTAGTAACAAATTGTAATTCTTATAACAGTTTTTAAGTTTTATAGGAGACGCAACTGCAAATAACTAAAGTTGGTATTGATAACAATTAAATCGCAACGCCGTGGCCGCCATATTGCGACTTTTGTCCGTGCTGTGTTTACTTTTTACCGTGTTTACGTTCATTCAATAAAGAATGAATTTAAAACACCAAGTAGCACAATACATTATGTCCGACTTCTTTTCATTTCATTTTTTTTCCTTAGGTGTTTTTATCTGCTCCTATGAAAGGTAAGATAACTTAAGTTTGTGTAGGTAGAAAATTAGGCCAATTGGTCTCGACGTAACCCTATTTATTTTATGCCGTAAAATAAGTAAATGAATCACGGATGTTTGAAGTGAAATTTCACAGTACGTGTACGCATACGCAAATCTATTTCGGACACACAAACAAAGATCTTTTGCGTTTCAAGATTGATGCTAATTATCTGGTACGTCGTAACATATTTCTTGCCTTTTTTTTACCAATTTGTATCGTAGTACAAGCCTATCAGTTCGAAAAACGTGTTTTTCTAAATCTCGAACGTTCGGTTTTTCGAACATTTTTTGAGACGTTTCGAACCGAACCGAACCCTTATGTTCGGTTCGGTTCAGTTCGAAAATTTCGAACTTCGCCCAGCACTACTAAAAATAGGTAATTTGTCATATAAATCAATATTATTAATCGGTTAAGAACATAATCGGTTGCATTCGATTTTTTTATGCAATCGGTAATCGTAACCAGTAATCAGTTTTTCTATATTGGCTCATCCTTACTCGTGATCCCTTCACCTCAAATTTTAGTAAATAGGTACACACATACGAAGGGACGACACACATTTTTGTGCGGAACGTTTTGCCAGTGTAAACTGGCTTCCTCAGGCGGCCAAGTCTCGCCATCCGAGGAAATCAGCTTAATACTGACAAAGTGTCGCGACTGCGCTTCCGCGCAAAAACGTGTCTCGTCCCTTTGTGTGTGTGTGTACCTATTCACAAGTATCAACTGTAAGTACTTGTACTGCTGTCTGTTATATTACTTTGTTAGCCGAGCTACCTATTTCCCGCCATTCAAATTTTAGTAACCTATAGAGCGGGTGTGATGTTACCTTTTGCTATACAGTGAACCCTCGATAACTCGGACTAAAAGGGGGGAGAAGCTGTCCGAGTTACGATTTGTCCGTGTTATCGAGGGGTGTCCGGGGAGGTGGGGTAATCAGTCATTTATCACAAGAAACGCGAAGAAATTAGAACGCTATTATTTCTACAAGCAAAAGAGGCTGCAATAAATACTGTTTTGTACGTAACTATCGTATCAAGTTACGGGAGGGGAGGGCCACCATGCAGTGGGAAAATTAACATAACGTGGAGGACTATAAAAGAATGTCAAACAATGAGGGCATTCAGATCTTTATTTTTTTATGCTGCTACTTCTGGCTTATCATTGTTTTTTTTTTATCTGGGCTAGAAGCTGGTACCAGGCACCCTTCTATCAAATAAAAGTTTTCGTCTGGCTGGCGACAGGCAATGTGCGTGCACGTGTGAGAGAGATAAGAAATGATAGTTGGAGATAAGCTAGGGAGGTTGCGAGCGGAAGTATTCAAGGTCAACCGGTACAGTCTAGTGCAATACAAACGCCGCACGTGACCACACACATCTCACACAAGATGTTTACTTTGTATAATACCTTACGTCTGTATGTCACAGCGTAGGGGCAGCAGCCAACTGCTAGCCTGATAGTTATTCTACCCTCCTTCAAAGTTACAAAGGTATAAAAATAATTTTCCTCGTATACATAAATAAAAACGGTACTGTAAATAACAATCATTATGGGTCACTGTACATTATGTTAACATATTTTAACACTGCTAATTTTAAAATTTAATTTTATGTATGTAAATAGCATCATAGAACACATAATTTACAGCTGTATTCTTACACAAATCTTCATATTATAAAGCAATAAAATTTTAATCATGTTCTACAGAGTTACCGCATTTACTCGCGTAATCGCAGCATATTGTTGACCAAATTTTAGGCCCAAAAAATGAGGTGCGGCCATTATAAGGGGTTTTCAAAAAAATACCTTCTAATTTTTTTTTGTGTAGAATATAACAAATGTACATTTTTTTCTATATTTACTCGTTCATAACGTGAACATTTCTTATAAAATAAAGAAAAAGATTTTGTCGGTGTATAGTAAAGTGGAAAAATTAAGTCTACAAAATCTTGTTAATCCATTCACGTGCGTCACTCAATGAATATCATTTAAAATTATACCGCATTAGACGTTTACATTTTACGGTCCATTACATGTACGCTATTATTTCCCGTGAAGTAGTTTATAAACAAATCCGATTCACGCTTAAAACTTTACAACTCTCTAGACGCCGTTACGTTATCGACAGAGCATCATCAACAAGCGAGCGTGACTCATCGTGTCCGGCTTGGGCATGGATGTTGTGTTGTTCTTTCACCACCCAAATCGGCTCTTGAAAACATTGTTGTTAAAGGGGTGTAAAACCTTCTCACCAGTTTTTCTACATCGCAATGTGAAGCAATGATTTTTAATTTTTCTTTTTAATGTCCACGACAAATTGTTTTGCAGCCCCGAATTCATTGCACATACCAGAACAAAATAATTTTCCGTTTATGGTCATTATAACCCGTAGTTACCGTCATTTCACAAGCACCACATTGAAATGTTAATTTACGACACACGTGAGTGCCTGGCTCGCTGGGCGAAGAGGGAGTAAAGATAAAGAAATGAGAGGTCGGCTAGCTGCGTTGCATCTTTACTCGCGCGTCGCGCGCCTCGCTAGCAACATTTTATCTCACGGAACTTACTAGATATTTACTGTGGGATTATTAAAGGCTAAGTAGCGATAGACGACTTCGTTATAAAGTTTGATACTGTTCTAAAATATAATGTGATGAATTTAAATCCAGCAGAAACGATTTTTTATGTCTTTTAACCAGAAAATAATTAATTAAAAATTATTAAAATTTTTTAAAAATTCTGTCCGAGTTATCCGAAGTCCGGGACATCGAGGTCAGAGTTATCAAGGGTTCACTGTATTTCTATTGTTTGATTATAGATTTTTATTTGTTTTTCATGTTAGGATTGCAGTAGACACTCCACTCTAGCTTGCTCACTCCAGTGACGAACATAAAGTGGTTGTGATATCTAAGGCGTGCAAGTAAGTTTGTACAGGTTGGTGGATTTAAGGGAGGGGGAGTGGCGCGCAACTTTGCGAACAAACCCAAGGGCAAGACTTAAATTTCGGAACCTGAGTCACACACAGAGCTGCTACTACACACGAGGGACCATCCTTCCACCTCTCGATCCTGCACCTACACGTTCCTGACCTCGCCTTGTCTGCTGCACGCAGGCATGTTTAAAGTAGCTTGTGTACAGACACAGTACACGTGTGGCGACTAGTGTGCTGCCGAACCGAGTGGCGCTGCACTATACTGCATTTCATCTCCCATCATGCGAAACAGCTACATTGCAAATTACGCATATTTTCTTTAAATTTATCACATGACGACAAAGAGGAGAGAGAAATTACGCGATGGCGCAAAATACGTGAGCAGTTATGGTATTTATACGCCCTCTGAGGAGTGGAACCTGTGTCTCTGTTCTGTGAACTGCTCAGCAGAAGAAATAGGTATTCAGGGTAGCCCCAGTCCATGATAGCTTCAGCTATTTGTTAGCTCTATTTGTTGAGGTTACGACGAATGGAGCTCTGGTTGCGAGAATATAAACAGTACAGTAGTGTTTCATTCACAACAGAAATACCTTAGTTTCAGGCTACTTCTTTAAGAAGTGTTCCTGCTCAAATTAGCTCAAAATACACCATTTCTTCAAAAAATCTTGAAAGAGAAATGGAACATTATTATTTGTAGGATAACAAACCAGAAAGTAAACACAGGACAAAATAATGTAACACAAACCAACCTGATGTTTCAGTCCCAGGGTGTACTTGACAAAGTTATATGTCAGTCTGTTTCTCTCTTCCTCTTCTTCCTTCTCCTTCTTCTCTTTCTTGTCCTGCCTCTTACGCTCCTCTCTCTCTGTCGCAGACATCCTCTGCATTTTCACATGCCCTGCAAGCACATACTCAATCAACACTTCACCACCAAACAACTGCCATATTGTAGGTACTGTGACACTCACAAAGCACTACAGCATTTACTCACACATTTTTACATCAACCAACTTTAGGTTGCAAGTACATATTAAACCAATATCTAATGAGCAGAGCTTTGTCTGTACGTACCAAAAACCACAATTGTTTAAAATACCCTGAAAGATACCAAAAAACTATACAGTAGTATGTGTGCAGGTGCAACAGGTGAGAGAAAGAAGCAAACGAGAAACATGCAGAGGAGGAAGATGCTGATGTAGCTGAGAATGTGGATGACGAAAGGAATGATGAGGATTACGAAGATATTCTATTTAATAGCACTTAAGCCTCGTCAACAATGAAGTCACTGCAGCGGTTATTCATAACTTTACGCAAGGACAAGCTCTAATTTGCAGGTATGTAATATTAAGGAATCTTCCTACAGTAAGTAATAGACACCATTAGGATCTTTGCCTAAGTCATAAATCAACCTAACATTACCTTGGTGCCGCCTCACTCTGAAGTGTGAAGATGAGAATGACAAAGAAAAAGAGAAGAAGGTATAGATGATGCAAACAAATGGGGGAGGGAGAAGGTCGTGCCAATGAGAAAGTGAGGAGGATAATGTGGATATGGATGATGATGATTATGTTTCTAGTAAAATGATTAAAAAAAAAATTACGTCTTTAAAATATTTGTAGGATTAAGAGTAAACTTTACTACAATAAATGCCTTTGTAAGGTCTTATTATGTGTTTTTTGGACAGTATCTACAACATTTCCTCAAACAGACCTGCCAACATTCAAGGCCTCCAACCAGAAAGGGTATTTGCAGCATTTCATGTGTTGGTACAGTAAAACTCTCTACAGGTATGTATCACCACTATAAACGTAAACAAATAACACACACACAAAACTAAAGTACCTAATAACTACATTGGAAAAATGCTGCCCTTCTGGCAAATTCCCTACCTTTTATAACGACCAACAAATGTTCTGACTTTTCATCAGTTTCCTGTCATATAGCCATTCTGAGTTAATTATACTTTAATCACTTGTCTTGAATTTATATACTGCGAGAAATTTTCATGGTGTCCAGCCAGATTACAGAATAAAATTCCCGTACATTTCCCGAATTTTCCTCGAAATTCCCGTACAGAACAAAACTAATAATAAAAAAAAAACGAGATTTCATTCAAAGGGTCATTTTCTTGCACCACACAAGCAATAAATACTGTAGGTACATTGTTTGCTCGTGTATCTTACACACTTCAGTAAATAATTATTGTTAAAATTCAAAACAAGGTGTGGGTAAGATTCAACCCGACCGCCCGCTACAGGCTAGGCTAGACAGCTCGTTAAAGCTTGTCGCA
>PNEQ01118043.1:0-12336 GCA_003012365.1 Medauroidea extradentata
TTTTAGTGCAATTTTAACGGTAATATTAACCAAAAATTTGCGAAACGTGTTTCAAAATGTTTTATTATATACAGACGGGTTTTTAATTCATTTATATTTTAGTGCAGCATGTTTAGACGGTTATATAACGGTAATGCAATTTCACGATTGCACTCGTAAATACATAACAATTAAATTAAAAATAGTTTTTAAAAAATAACGATAGTAACGTTCCTAATTTCCTGTTTACGTTTTTTTTATCTTCCGTGATTTACGTTAGTTTAATAAATAATAATTTGCAGAAAGTTTTCTAATTTTTTGTCTTGTCAATCAACTGGGCATATAAAGTACAACTTCAGATTTCGAGGTTAGGTAGAAAAGTTAGAGGCAAGTCCACATGCATAGTTGGTCCACATGCATCATTTTTTTCTTCTGGTCCCTTGAAAAATGATCCATAGAGTGAGGTGTTCTGTAAATTTCTTGTAAATTTCCGTATCTCAACATATTTTTTTGGTAACAATAATAATCATGTGATTTGTTGCCTTTTTAATATGCATTAGGCCTACTTAGTGTAATTATGACATCTGAAAATTATTTTGTGGTAGGCTTAATTGTTTTTGGTTTTGTATCCATTGTAAGTTAACTATTTTTGTGTCACAATGAAACTTTAATTCGTGAATTTTAGCATTTTAATTTGTAAATCTTCTTATTTTTTTATATCCAATTGTCCATTTAAAAGGAGTGCTGCATTTTACTGCACGTATTTCTGAATGGAGTGAATTCTTCTCATACCAACACATTTGGAAGTGTGACTTTTATTACAATCCCTGTGTGTTTATCTGTTCAATTAATTGTACGAAATTGGAACATGTCTTGTAATCATTTGAATTTGGCATATTTTTGTCACATAAATTTAATATTGAAATATTGTTTTACTTATTGCAATATTCACACTAGAAAGTTATTGGTAAAATTGAGAAGATTTTGTGGAATTTTTTTTAGAACTGACAATAAATTATTTATAAATTTTTTTAGTGGTACATGCGGTACTTAAATTTTTATACACCTGTACAGGAATTGTACATGAATTTTGTCAAGCCTATTTGCTAGACACCCTGTGAGACCACACAGTCAAAAGGGACAGAAAATACACTAAGGCACCAGAGAACCCAAGAACTAGCTATCAAGGGGCACAAATTACAATCTATAAGTGACAGTATTTAATTTGAAAAGCTGTACATCATCTTGAGTAAGTGGTCACAATCTTCAGGGGGTATGCGTATTTGCCTATACATCTTACAAATGTAAAAATAGAAATTTACAATAATATCACAAATGTCCTCCTGCAACCTTTGTCCAGTGTGGAGTACATAATTTAATGAAATACCATTTTATGTTGCTGCTGAACCATCAAAAACAGCATGCAGTTTGGTTTAGTTTCTGCATGATGAGGAATGATCTATGCTACATCAGGACTCACAAGAGGACTTGAACAACTTTTATCTTGTGTACCATAAATAAATTGGACAAGTGGCATGTGTGTCATGTGGCCCAGTTCTTCGTCTCCTTCAGAAACTCAGTGTAAGCACTTGCAAGCTCTAGATTCCTGCTTAATTTCTTTTCCAGGTGTTCATATCTGAGACGTGCGTGTTGAAAGGTTTCTCCTAATTCTGGTCGTTCTTGTTTGAATGGCAACCGTAACACATATCTACACTTGGTGTCTCGTGTATGTGTTGTTTTGTAATGTTCCTCACATTTCCTTTCATTATCTGACTGCAAACTCATAGTAGGCACTTCTATTTCCAAAAGTCGGTGTAATTGATCGTCCAAATTGTTTTCTCTTATCAAGAATGACACAGAAGGACGTTTAGCTGGTTCAAAAGCAACCCTGGCACTCACAACCTAGCCAAACACTGTATGAAATGTGTTGGGCTCACCTACTATCTTCCTGCCAGTCATAGCATTACTTACAATGTCGGTAGCTAGCAACATGTCAATTGTCCCAGGAACATTGAAACTAGGATCCACTAACTTTAAATCTTGCTGTTTGCCTGCAGTACTTTGAGCAATTTTTGATGCAGGCATGAGATATGTGATATCTTTCAAAATGGTGGCTCTGTCAGTAAAATGCATGTATTGAAAGTTGTTAGGTTTGACAAAACAATGTGCAACTCTTCTTGATCCTGATATTGGGGTCTGACCAACACCGGCCAAATCTACTCGGTGGTTGCAGTCCTAACCGCTGGACATATCTTTCAGTAATGAAAAAAACTTGTGAAGCACAGTCTAGCAAGGCGCTTAAAATTAAAATCTGAAACTTCCCACTACTGTCTCTAACCTGTACCAAGACTGTTGAAGCAAGATTGTAGTTTGTCTTTCATTTTCATTTGACAAAAGTAGTGTTTGGTTCTGGACTTTAGTATTCTCTAGTAGAGTAGCAACCTCAGATTTTGTATTTTTGGTTTCTACCTGCTGATTATGTGATGAATCATGAATGAAATGGATCAATGACTGATGCTTCTATTTGCAATATTTACATGTGAATTTTGACATACACTTTTGTGTGCTATGAGACTGCTTCAAACAATTGAAACACTATGGTTGCCCTTTTACAACCTTGAGTGTATCGTGAATTGACTTAGCTAAATACTGGTCACATTTACTTATAAGTGATATTTCTACTTACACAGTGCACATTTTATGTCATTCTCTACAGCAACAAGTAAGGTACCTTTACCTTCAATGAGTTTTGGAAAACTTTTCGTACTGGGTGCTGAAAACATATTCCTTGCAATTGTGGAATTATGATGAGTCACTAGTTTTATACTTTCGTTAGCCACACCGTGACGTTCCAAGAACTTTAACAAATACTTGCATGTTAGCAAATCTTGATCTACAGATAATTCACGAAGTCTTGGCGAAGTGAATTTATTTTTTCAAGAAGGATATTCAATAATAAAAAACTCCATTAATTGACTAGGAAAATTTGAGCACTCAAATCATTTAGGTTTTCACGCACCCCACTGATAAAGTGTGACAAAGATGCACTATATTTTGAACATGTAATGTAGCTGCAACATGCAAGTTTTTGTACCACTTTTCCAACATTGACCACACAAAACTTTATTTATACTTCAAAGTGGTGGTTGGTTACCATACAGTGATAGTTAAACACTGACTTACAATTATAAAAATAAAACACATCAGGCAAAAAGACATTTAAATATAGTTTTTTCTGGTGGTGTAACTGTAAAATAATTTTGCTGTTGTTTGACTTTGGCAGATTTGAGTGCAGGCTAAGTATTGCTTTCCTGTTGTGTACTCTATTGTTTCGCTGCTTTTTTTTTTTTTTTTTTTTTTTTTTTTTTTTTTTTTTTTTTTTTTTTTTTTTTTTTTTTTTTTTTTTTTTTTTTTTTTTTTTTTTTTTTTTTTTTTTTTTTTTTTTTTTTTTTTTTTTTTTTTTTTTTTTTTTTTTTTTTTTTTTTTTTTTTTTTTTTTTTTTTTTCCATCATTCTACT
This sequence comes from Medauroidea extradentata, assembly GCA_003012365.1. NCBI lineage: Eukaryota > Metazoa > Arthropoda > Insecta > Phasmatodea > Phasmatidae > Medauroidea > Medauroidea extradentata. Next base: position 3,498 of record PNEQ01118043.1, read on the forward strand.
TTTCTGACTTTGCTACAAGCAGAATTCCGTCACAAATTAGTTTTTGGAGACATCTAACTCATCAGGTTCTTTCACACTTAAATGTTATTGTTTCATTAGATTTTGTGCATGAACCTTGACTCCCATATGATTCATTAGTTCTAGAAATGGCCACTTAGTTGAGCCATAAATAGCAATTACTTAATTTTCATGGACTTAAATGAAATGCCTGTGAGAAGTTCTCTCATTACCTTCATCATGAAATGATGCACTTGAGTGCAAATTTGAAATAATTGTCATATTTAATCCTACGGTTTATTGTTTAGTCTCTTTCTAAATATTCCTACATATTAACTTTTTTTTTTTTTTTCATTATTTTTTTTTTCCTATCCTTAATTTTCCCTTACATAAGTCCAATTTTATATACTTGAATGATATGCAGTAACACCCTGTTAAGACATTAGTGATGGTACAGAGAGAAATAATGATTCTTAACTAGAAAAACTTAACGTTCATATAGACAGAGTGCAAAATTATTTAACTTATTAAGCAATAAACTTCTTAAATGTGAAACTTCTGGAAAAGTTTTTACTGTGTTTTCACATGACTCTTGTCATCATACTATAATCCAAAAAGATGTTGCCGAAGGTTCTTTCATACCTTTCTTTTATCAGCAAGCATGATATTCTTTACAACTTTAAATGTTATTATCCCGTACTTTTTATTTCATCATGATCATCCTAAATGTAAAATATTCCTGTTAGTTGGTAAAACTTTTTTGCCATTGTAACTCTCAGTAGTTCTTAATTAATTTCTATATGAACCATTTGGTTTGCATTACTCACCAGATGATGCAAAATTGAGTTATTTTTGCTAAATTGTTTCTTTTTATTTTAACTATGTGTATAGTAGAATCATTGTGAAGCCCAGAAAATTTGTATTTCGTCAGATTTTCTTTGTATTATTTACAAGCACAGATAAAACATGTATTTTAGTTTTAAATTTTTCTAAGCAGAACCATTTCCACAAGGCATATGGCACAGTAACTAGAGTCATGAGTATGACTTGGCAGTCATTAACCAAGCCGAAGCAATTAGAAAATAACATTTGTAAAATTTGTAGCATTTTATATCTTCTGCGACTTTTCTCCAAACATGATTGAGTTAAAATTTAATTTTGTTTTGTGGTTTAAGGTTAGGTTTCAGTCGCAATATTAAATTTTATTAATTTTTTTTAATTCTAAGAAGAAAAAAGCTAAATACGTGATTGTACCTCAAATTCTATTTGCATTTCGCTACAGTAGAGACCTTGCGATTTAGCTGGTAACACATAATTATGCCACAATCTGTGTGGCTATTTTTTTTGTATTCATAATTTGCCCGACAAATTGAAACCTAACTATATATTACTAGCTCTAGTGCCAAGCGTATATTGTAGCTGAAGGTAAATAAAATTTGAGGTATAGTCGCAGATTAACATTTTTCTTCTCATAATTCCGAAAAAGCTAAAAATTAATAAAATTCAGTATGGCAACTGAAACCGAGCCTTAATTTACCTTTGCTGATAAATTTAAACTGCCTTGGGTATGTTTGGGTGGTTGTTATGAAATGAAATAAATAATAAATATTTTAGGTTTTTTTGTTTTCAAGACTAAGTTTATGCCTTAGCATTTCATTTAAATGTTTGTGTACATTACATTAAAAATATGTATAAGTATTTGAGAAATATTTTATTCATTAATATTGGTTTCTTAGTAAGCTTGTAATAATATTTTGCTAACCAAATTATGTGATGAAAATGTTGAATACTTTTCAGTGTGGAATGTTTGAACATTTGCATAGTGAAATTTTGTCAGTGATTTAGATGTGTGTGTTTTTTTATCTTTGTAAGTTTTGAATCATGGGGAGCATGAAATCTGATTCTGAGTACTTTAGAATTAAACTCATTATATGTTATGATGATGCTTTGCAAGTCTACTAAAAAGCTAGTTGGAAAGCATTTGTTTGCCTTCTGTTTACAGGATATACAAAATGTTCCAAATGAAAATAGCTCTGCTGGCCACAGTCGTAAGCGGAAAGCTAAGACCTCTGAAGCGGACATAGAGACAATCATAATAAGTACCGATGAAGAGGTTACAGTATATGATGCAAAAAAACCCAAACGTGTAAGTTTCCAAATATGTATGAGTTTTTAGTGTCAATTATGCAAATAAATACATAATTTTTTTTATGGATTTTCGAAGTTCTGAATTAGTTAGAATTGCGTTTATTTTACCAAATATAGTGTTAGCTGATGAAATAACTTTTTCTTGTAAAACTGTATTTACCTAGCAAGAAATTGCTTTTTGATCATTTGTGGACAAAATACAGGTATGCACATACATGTGCACACATGCCAACTCTTTTGTGTCCACTCATCTGCACTCTACCACATACAATACAAGTAAACATAATATTCACGTCAATCGCAATGGAGATATTACACAACAAAACAGTAGGTACAAAACACACAAGTCAATTATGGATACAAGAAAACATAATATTTACATCATTCCCAATATGGGAATTACATAACAAACTGTATGTACATAGAGCATGCACATAAGACAACACAATCCGACACATATAGACCTTTACACCATATCCATGTGTGTATGCACTAGAGATGGGACAATTCTATTTTTCTTGCGATTCTCGATTCCAGCCATATTTTTCTCGATGCTTCAATTCTCAATTACTTCAATTCTTTGAGAAATTTAAATTATAAATGGCTGCAGTTTATTAAGTCAATTAAGCCAAAGATGATGATAATGTATAATACAAAATAATAATATATAGCCTAATGACTGATTCACATTTCACCTTCTTTGCAGTTGACACTTTGTTATACATTTCTTTAAGTGCTTTTTTATGTTTGTAGTATTGTGAGATTTCCCATCATGGGAAAATTTGGAAGAGAGCAAATCACAACTTGCATACCTTAATTTGCGTCACAGTCAGACATGCTGAAATATTTCCTCACTTCACTCATGTTTTGTTCCAATGAAGAAAAAAAAATTTCTAAAATCTTGACGTTATTCAGACAAATGAACACCACTGTATTTTACCAGATTCCAGTAAAAATTATACTAGTATTATGCTCGAGAACTGTGAAAACAATATTTCTGTACTTAAATAATGTTTTTGTTGTTTTATTATATAGATAATGAGCCCACAAATACTGGTGTATGTGACTACACGCAGTGTATAGGTGTTTATAAAAACTCACTAGGTTGAATTGGAGGAGAATGAAAGTTCAACTCGAGTTGTTTAAATAATCGTTCGAGTGAAATATATTTGCTTTCAAAATGTGAACCGAGCTTATTGCTGAATTGTATTCAATCGCAACCTGGCTAACATATGATGATTGATCGAGCATACCTACTTAACTCCTTTATATCTGTCAAGTATATGATGTGGCCACTCCGGAATTGTTGGATCTGGCAACGCTGTCGTGCTAGTTCACCAAGCCTGCCGCCATCTGCATGTCAGCTGTTCGGCACTCTGAGTGAGCTTGTGTTTTCTTTGTGAACACTTTCAATTATTAACTTGGCAACATTCAAAAACATATATAGAAATTACGGTAATGTGTTCTTTGATTGCGATTACGGTGAGAAACTTTCTGCCCCAACATTGAATGTGCCACAGAGCTGTTCATTTATTTGTATGTTATGTAAGTGCCGTGCAAGTGTTGTTAAGAGTGTTAATGATTGTATTAAGGCCTAATTATTTTTTCTTAATCATAATATATTTTGTTCAATGTGAATTTTATTAGTGCGTCTACGTGTGTGCAATGTTTTTATTTTACGTGTATTTCGTTTAGAGTGTAGGCCTGTGTTGTTTTTGTCTCTTGGTACCATGCCATAATATAACATGTGAGAACAAAATGTATAACATTATATGAATTTTAAAAAACGTATTAATTTGAATGTAGTGAAATTGCAGGTAATTTTTAGTATATTTACTGTATCAGTTGCTGACAAAAGTGATTTATTTATTTATGCAATGAGTAATCAAGGTTAGTCATGAAGAACAGCATGTGTTTAGGAATTATGAACTGACCAGTAAGTTTTTTTTAACACATTTCGAAACTGTTGTTACAATTGAAATGTAGATGTTACAAAAAAATGACTGTTTACGCCAGATTATTATTATTATTGTCATAACAGGTTGTAACATTCATTCATGGTTATTGTTTTAGAAAACTAAGCAATATAAGTGGGTGTGGTTTCAGAGTCACAAAAATATTGTCTCATGAACGATGTGAATCTTTAATACCCTACCCAGTCAATAAAATAAATACACCTATCCCAACGGAAGTATCTTATCAAAATTAATTAATTAATGATCGAGAGAATGGAAATTAAAAGAAATTAAATTTTTCCTTGGTTATCAATTCTTTCGATACCAGCAAGAATCTGAGGAATCAAGGAATCATAGGATCGAAATTCCCATCCCTAGTATGCACTAATATCACATTAAAAACAATACAATATAATGCATTAAGACAGAGTACCATGAAATTATTTAACACACAACAATAACGATGGACAGCCTTATATCCATGTATGTCAAATCATATCCAGACCATGTTACTGGTCACTAGACATAGCCACACACCAAACTATAGTAAACACATATAGCCTAGGAAATACTGTAGCATTTAGAAACATTCAATTACATGAAATACTATTTTGTGTTCTTTTGAAAGTAATGTTTTTTTTTTAATTAGTCAGCCTTTTTTCTTCACCTTGGATGACCACATGGTAGTATTATTTCAAGTTTTGCTTCCGTCTTTATTTAACTTCTTAAGTTCTTTAAATTAACATCTGATGGCCCAATAAAACATATTTGTTATTAATAACAAGTTCTGCTGAGTGCTTAGTTTATAGTGAACAGCATATAGCACTTTAAAATTATTGAATGATGGAGATTGCCCCTATTTAGCTTTTTTCAATTTTTTTTGTACTGATATTGGCTTTAACTACTTTCCCGACATAAGATTACCAGAAAATATGACAACTTAAAATGTAAGACAGCTCATATACTTTCATTTGATGCAGAGGATAGAAAATAATTTTTCCTGCAAAACGAGGCCAGAAAAATTTCAGTAGTTATTATTGAACCATACATTTGACTGTATTATGTTCGTTTAGTAGAAGAACCTTTTTTTTCATTCATTAAACATGGTTAAAATGACGTGTAGTCTATCTGTTGAAAATGCTTTACTATTAACGTAACCCAAAACAAATATACTTAATGCGTTGGAATGAGCACTCATTTTCCACTGACCATATTTAAATGTGAAAAGTTTAATTTTTACATATTGTCTTACATTGTATCACAGCTACACAGACGTTAAATGCCACACAAAGACATTTGTAAACGAAACTCACAATTATAGTTATTAGACTTGGACTACACCCAGTTTTTTAGGAAATAAAAATGGGAATAAAACATAGTCTTGTATTCAAATAAACACAGTAGAACCCCAATTTAACGTAATGCCTTGGGACCCGAAAATATTTACTATAAATCAACGGTTCGTTAAATCTGATTTCATAATTTTTCACCCCCTGCTTTTTTTCCCCGAAAAAAGTTAAATTCTCTGCAAGTGTCGTCGGAATTCAAAGTAATTTTTAAAAAGTTTGTTAGTTCAGAACAATAACAAAACACATTTACCGTAGCCAAGTAAGCCACAACCGTGAAATAAAAAAATTTTGTGAAAATACTTCCAGTGGAACGTTCGGCGAGCGTGTGCACGGTAAGTTAGGCAGCCCGTGCGCCATCAACAGGTGATAAGTGATGACTAACACTACCTATCTTGCTGTCTTTCTCCCGCCCACTCCACCAACAAAATTCTAGAAATTTCCATGAAAATTGTTTTAAAAAAATTGCAATGAAAACTGAATTAAAGGTTTTCAACACAGCGGTAAAATTATAATTAAATAAATGCGGTGGCCATTGTAGCTTGTAGGCAGCCGCGCTCGATGTGAAATCTGGTTGGTCTACTCGCTAAAAATATTTTGCACTCGAGTGGTTTTTTAGCATCGGAAAAAAAATTATTTATGTTTAAGTTAATTAATGTTGTAAAATGTCTGTATAAATAATAAAATTACGTATTTTTTAAATAAATGTGTTGGTTTTATCACGTGTCATGACACAAAATCATGCTGGGCACCACTGAATTCTATCAGTAATAGAAATAATCTATAGAGCTCGCTGCACTGCAGCTCATTCTAATGGAAATGCGAGGCACTATCTGTGAATTAGTTCCTGTGCTGTCCAACACCACACTCTGGGTACCTAGATGCTCGTTCACTCGCCAGCTGCCAGGGTGAGGAAGTAGCCGTGTGCTTGTTACGCAACACAACATCGCTCGCTTGGCGGCGTGTTCTTATCTCAAAACTCAACTCCCGGTGCCGAAGTTTTCAAGGAATTTTAACAATTTTTTTTTGCTCAATAGATGCTCTAAGCTTATCTACGTAGAAATGAGTATGAACTGCTGCCAGTGCTAGTATTTTCAGTATGCTTACATTACAGTTAATTTCCATTTTATCAAAGTCGCTTAGTTATATCATACTTTTTTAAGGGTCCTAAAATTATTTTGTTAAATCACAGTTTTCGTTATTCCCGAATTCGTTAAATCGGGGCTCTACTGTACTGTATGTGGGGATTGTAAAATCATGTAAAGAAAATAAAAGGTTAAATGAATTAGGTTTGTCACCTATAAAAAAATGATAGTTTTTATATGTTGATAGCCTTACATTTTAGAATAGGCAAGTAACATATTATCCTCAGTCTGTGAATAAATCACTTATTGCTTAATTTAACACTATCGCAGCAAAATTGTTACATCAAAATGATCCAAAGTTTGAGAGTCACACAAAACACTTAATGTAGTAGCAATGGTAAGATTTAGGAAAATTTATTTATTTATTTATTTAATTCCTATGTTTGCTACTTCTCTGGAATTCACTTTTCCTTTTGTTTTTAACATAACTTTTGTAAGCATATTTAACTGTATACTTAAGGGCATAACATTTTGTTTCAGGTCAGAAATAAAAAGAAAAAAACATAAACGTCAGAAAAAAAAAGAGGTAAGTACCATAAACCAGGATTACTTCGTCACAACAGGGATGACAAAATGCTTTATTTTTAGGATATTAGGGTAAGAAATAAGTAACTGTCTTTGGGTATTTAAACCATTAAGATTTTTGTAACCTCAAAATAAACATTTTAAATGTTAAAAAACTACCCCCATTGACAGTAATAAACTATAATATATCTTTAATCTGCCAAAAGGCAAGTGTGTCACTTAATTGATATGAAAGTATTACTAAAACATATTTTTCTAAACATTGTAATTAAGTTGTCAAATTTATGTACCCATTTATTCAATTACAATATATTAAAGTTACTGGCTGATTACATAAGACAATTATTGGTTATAATCGCTGTTTGCTTGGTTATAAAAATATTTATAGCCGAGAAAATTTTAAAGTATCACAAAATGGCATCTTCATTTTTATGATGACATAATAGTGCATATAGATTTCGGAGATAAAAATAGTCTTGTGGTGTGCAAGTATTTTTTTGTAAGTAATAATTTTTATGATTTCAATTATCTAAACCAGCGATGGCCAACTTCAATAACTTCGGGGGCCACAGATTACTTTAAAACACATTTGGGGGCCAAACCACAAATTAACTTAATTTTTTCACAATTTTGTATAATTTCAACAAGAAACAAGTTTTATATATTCTGTTAAAATTTACTTATGAACCATATTCCAACATGCTAAAAAGCAAAATATAAATTTAAAAGTTAAACTGTTTTCATTTTAAAATATAAACCTTGTTAGAATAAAAAAACAGAATCTTTTTACAAACACACTTATTATTTTTGAGTTCTCAGTGAGAGCACTGTGGCTTTTGGACACTGTTCACCAACGACTTAAAATCCACCTGTATTTTTGATGTTGCCACACGAAGCAAATGTGATAATACCACGTCGGAAAGCCTATTCCTGGTCTTCGATTTGACTTGCTTCATTGCTGAAAAATCAGCTTCGCAAATGTATGTACTCGCGAAAATTGAACCCAGTTTCAGGGCCCAATTCCTTAACAAAGGATAACGTTCATGCGAAAGCAGTTTCCAAAACTCTATTCCAGCTGCTGTGGACGTATTTACAGAGGGGTCACACTGGAGTTCACAGAGTTCTACCTGCAACTCTCTTGGCTGACACTGAATGTTGCACTTCAGAGCATTGTTAAAAAGTTCCATACTAGGACGAAATGTTTCAAAATCTTGAAATCTCCTGTCGAATTCTGAAGCCAGTTGGTTAATATTGTCCACAAACTGCACGAAAGTACGTTCTTGGTCATCTGAGAGCTTCTTACAGCTTGGAAAGTGAAAGAGGTCACTTTGTTCCAGAGCAGACTTAAATACTTCAAGTTTTTTTCGAAATCCATCAACAAAACCCATCATTTCGAAAACAGTCTGGTTTCTTCCCTGCAACTGCAAATTCAAAATATTCAGATGTTGGGTGATATCTGTAAGAAATGCTAAATGTTTCAAGAAATCATTACTCTTCAGTGCTTCCTGGAGGTCTGTTGAATGTGGAACATTGTCATGCAAAAAGGAAAGTATTTCATCCCGCAGTTCAAAAAATCTGACTAGGCACTTTCCTCGACTAAGCCATCTAACTTCCGTGTGTAATAACAAATCACCATAAATAAGCACATTCCAATTCTTCTAAAAATAACAAAAATTTTCTGTGAGTTAAGGAACGGTTTCCCCCTCTTATCAAATTTGTGATT
>PNEQ01118043.1:18107-42841 GCA_003012365.1 Medauroidea extradentata
CCCCCCCCCCCCCCCCCCCACCTTTTTTTTGGTTAAGTGATAATGTGCGCTTGTAGGCTTCCCTCCATACATTCTACATGCTGGCTGCACCGTCATAGATCTGACCTCAGCAATGGATATCAGCAACGTCTTTACACACACTTTACACTTAAATTACATTTCACAGAAACCATCACGGTTAATGGGAACTCAATAAAATACAATTTACATAGCTGCCAACTCTTACGATTTTCCCGTACAATGTACGATTTTGCGTCCTATTGTACGGTTGTACGATTCATGTGAATTATTGTACAATTGTCAAGATTTCCAATTTTTTTCCCCCGTTTTCTTAGTTCATAAAGAAATCTGGTACTGAAATCCCATAATTTCGGTACGGTAATGTTGTATGTATATCTGACCTACAGTGTCGTATATAATAATAGAAAACTGTAATATTGTAGTTTCGGGAAATAGCGTGTAGATTTGTTTTTGTCTTGTATGTCTTTTTTTGTATCTACTCATTGACGAGTTCAAATAGCATTGTTGTATGCTCAACTGAACAATAAATATCTATCTATCTGCTTTATTTATATCCGTTGTACTATATTGTTCACTACAGAGTACCGTATTATTCACGCATCGTACAAACGTATCCCGAACTTTGCCGAACACACCCGATCAATTGCAATTGTCTTCCTTGCTAAAAATGGCTGTCGTGACTCGTGCAAACAAAAGTCACGAGACTGTTGCAATTTGAAGTGGCTTTTAAATTTACCGTTTCCGTGTAGTAATTGTTCAAGAACATGCATCAAATCTTGTGAACTGAAAGAAACTATCGTTTAATTCTTATTTTTCCAGCAAATGTTGAAGCGCACTTCATAGTTGCGTAGTGTTTGTAAACATGGTTTTTGACCAGGTTAAATGTATAATTTTGTTATTGTGACGGCATATTTTAGTGCCGGTAATTGTATCGACGTCGCATATTTAATAGTCGTAAAACGTAGGAATACTGCAACTTTAATATCTGGGAAATACAACTTTGCAGTTTTACAATGATGTTTTTATACAACTGCCAAACCATTCGGATGTAAAAACTGTTCAAAAATTTTGAGTATGTGGTATTGTATAAGAAATTAAATACTTTCATATCTGCACGTTCAACTATGTACGATTTATTTCTCAAATCCACAGTATTTGCAGTGTCGAGAGTTGTGGTTAGATGTGCCAAGTGTGATTAAATTGCTTAATTTGCACTCTTAAGAATTTTTCGTGCATTTGTGGAACTATGAAAGAGGATTTGAAAGCTGTATTACCAGAAATCGTAACGTAGGTGCCTATCTATTGATGTATTAAAATCGATAAAGTTTGTAACCTTGCAGAAACCAAAACTACCTTTACTAGGTTGGTTTAGATTTGTATGAATATGTATATTATGAGCAGTATTTATGATGGTGCAACAAAGTAAGCCTGATTTATAATTCGTTCAGTAATTTCCCTGTTAAGTTTGTTTAGGGAGACACTGCAATTTTAGCCATGAACACAACATATGAATAGTAGTCAAAATTTTAGGTAATTTTATTACTTGTTCAGCATCTTTTAAATTTATTTTACATACAACATATTTACATGTTAACAGTGTAATATTTTATTTTATAAATAGCCAAAGTGTTTTAGTTCGATGACATTTACATATACACAACACGTGAAATGCAGCGAATTGTTTACGCAAAATTTTACTTATTTTGAAAATTGTACCATTTCTGAATCCTTGAGGTTGGCAGCTATGCATTTATTTTAATCATTTAACTTATATTTTTTGTTGAAGAACGTGGCCCTCTAGAATATGAGTCCTGCCTCTTTTTTGTTGCTCCCCCTCTTTTTTTTCCAATTGACTAAGCCCTGGTTTTTTCGATATTGCGTCGGCCTCTGTAGCATAGCGCTGGTGTACAGGGCGAGAAGCCCTGTGTTCGAATCCTGGCTCGGACATGGATGTTGTGTTGTTCTTTCACCTCACTTCACCCTCGTTGGCTTGTAAGACCTCGTTGTTAAAGGGCCATGAAACCCTCTCACCACCTTTTCTACATCACATTGCAAAGCAATGGCTTTTAATTTTTCTTATTAATGTCTGGAACAAATTGTTTTACAATCCTGAATTCATTGCACATGCCAGAACAAAATATAAATTTTCCTTTAGGTGTCATTTTGGTCCGTAGTTACCGTCCATTTCACCAGCAGCATGCTGAAATGGATATTTGTGACGCACGTGCATTTCTGGCTCGCTCGGTGAAGAGAGAGGAAAGATGAAGACAGGAGTTCGGCCTGCTTATTTGCATCTCCACACGTGCGCCTCGCTAGCGACATTTACCCATACAGAACTTGCCAGATATTGTACGGAGGGATTATTAAAGGCTAAGTAGCGATGAACAACTACGTTATAAAGCTTAATACTGTTCTAAAATATAATGTGATGGATTTGAATTGAGCAGACACAATTTTCGTATACTTTTTAACCAAAAAATAATTTCATTAAAATTAATTTTGTTTTTTGAAATTCTGTCAGAGTTATCTGAAGTCCTGGACATCGAAGGTGAGGTTATAGAGAATTCACTGTAATTATAATACTGCATTACAGTTGTTCATACATTAATATTAGTAAAATAAAAACTTCAAACTTAAGGGTAAAATTTTGACTATATTGGTAAACACTTTTTCACTATGAAAAGCAAACTTAATTTTTAGTCATCTGGAGTTTGTTATAGCAAAGTTTTCCTGCCTTTTGGATAGTTTTCCCACAGCTGTACAACAGATTTGGGTATGCCACAATCTTAAAGCTGGTAAAAATATGTGTTACGTAGATTTTTTGTAACAAGAATAATTTCTTGCTTCACCTAAGTAACAGCCAGGTAATTAGTTACTACCAGTAATGTTTCATACTAAAAGCAGTTTCATTTTCTCGTATATTTAGAGTACTGATCAAGTACTACAGGGACAGCCAGCATGTCAAGACATATCTGTGTATGTAAACTTTTGCAAGCAACCTATACTATTGTGTCATCCACCCACCACCATGGAAACAGATCAATTCCTGGTAGAATCGCTCCAAGTTTTTGCAGGTAGGAAACTTTACTGGTTGTTTTTCTCTGGGCACTCCCATTTACTTCTTGTGTTTTACTCTTGCTCCATCATTACCTCATTTCTTCACTGCACTCAAGACCAATCTATTTAACAACTATATAATTCTCTTTCACTAAATTTCCTAGCAGCAGAAAATTTCTTGCAGGTGATTTGAAACCATTTACTGCATCATCACCAAAACCATACACTATCCGAGGACACTATGTATACAATCGCCTTTGAGCTGTAAACAGTTAGGAGCATCTTAGTGCCATCCCAAGATCTAGGAAAATGATAGATCATCACATGAAGATTTGCTGAAAAAAGTTGGCAAAACACACACTGAAAATACATTTTAAGTTAATGCTGGGTAGCTTAAACGTTTCAAAAAGTGTGTTTCGATGGCTTTTACATATACCCAACATGTGAAATGCTGTGACTCGTTTACGTACAATTTTACTAATTTTGAAAATTTACTATTTATGAATCCATGAGGTTGGCAGCCTTCACAAATTTAGAAAAAAAAAAAGTGTTGAATCATCTGGGATTGATTTTATAATTTCAGTTAAGATATGAGCTGTGTTGCTCCTTACTAAGACTTGCAACGACCCTGAACGACTCGAAAGAAACGCCTGGGTGGGTGTGTATAGGAAAGGGCATTCTTTACATGCTGCGTCTAAGTGACAATGCTCATTACGTGAAGCATGGTGAAGACGGCCACGATCCGATTTATAAAGTTAGACATTTTTTTGGTTTTTTTGTAGACAAATGTTGTAAAAGTTTCAAACCATATGCAAATCTTACCGTAGATGAAGGGATTAGTCCGTTTCGAGGTCGAGTAGGTTTTCGAATTTACATGAAGAACAAACCTAATAAGTATGGTATAAAATTATTCATACTGTGTTATGCAGCTACAGGCTATGTTCTGAATTGAGATATTCATACAGGGGCAGTGGGTAACGAAGACAATAGTATTCAGGGAATATTTGAAAGATTGTGTAAAGAATATTTCGGCAAGTGGCATTGCATTTATATGGACTGTTTTTACACTAGTCCTTCATTGTTTAATTTTCTGTGGGGAAAGAAAACCCTAGGTGTTAGCACAGTGATGAAAAACCGAAAGGGTCTGCAATCAGTTTTCAAAAGAAAAAAACTGAAAAAAGGCGAAATAATATTCCGGCATAAAGCACACGTGCTTACCCACAAATGGAAGTCAGCACAAAGATGTCTATGCATTGTCTACAAAGCATGAAGCTTCTTCATCTTCATTGCAAGTGAGAGCTAGAGGTGGGCTAATTCAAGATGTCAAACCAGACATGATAGTTGACTACAACTTGAATAAAGTTGGTGTAGACAGGGCTGATCAGCTTTATAGTTACTACCCATTCCAGCAGAAGACGATCAAATTGTGGAAAAAGTTCTTCTTTCACATGTTTACTATGGCTGTCATCAATGGATACATATTGTTCAAGGAGAAGAAACATGGAAAAATTAACTTGAAGAGCATTGTCAAAGCAGTTGTTATGAAGCTTGGAGAAATGGGAGGTGGTTTGTCTGAACCACGGCCACGAACATCATAGCTGAGTGTTGACAGAACAATTGCTCGCCATTTCGCTAAGTATGTCCCTCCTACAGCCAACCGAACTAATGCAACTAGGTTCTGTAAAGTTTGTTCTGACCGTGGTTTGAAGGAAACTGGCAAAAGGAAAAGAAGAGAGTCAAGATTCTGGTGTGAAGACTGTGCTGTTGGATTGTGCTTCCCTCAATGTTTCATTGGCTATCACACACGTGTGAATTACGCATAAATGACTCTTGTTACATTTATGAGTGCATTATTATTTTCATTATAACAGGTTTTATAAGACTATCTTTGGTGAACTAGATATTTTTTGTCAAATTCCAATAACAGCATACTGAACAAAACATTGTTGCACTGAAGGGAAACATACTGAGTACTATGACTGAAAAGAAAAATGTATGTTGCAAGGTTCTAAATAGTAAGGATAGAACTGTACTTGCGCCAGAGTATGATTGATTACCACAATCATATTATGTAAATACTGTATGTGATTTCTTTTGTAAAGATTGTGAAGTGTTTTTGTAAACTGCACTTCACTTTTCTATATTGTGACCTAATAACAAACTTGTTCTCATAAATTTGCACCTAGTGCATTACAAATTATTCTTCAAAACTAAAAAACAGTCCATTAGATGAAATATATTTTCATCGAATGATGGAATTTGCTGAGTAATGCAGTTATTGAAAAAAAATTCATACTTCTTGACTTTTACAGCACTTTATTCAGAAAAAAATAATTGTCACATGGTTCATTTGACTTTGACTTTTTGTAAATTTTGTGCTGATTGTAATACCCGTGTAAATGATGTCTTCTTTTTGTGTCAGAACTTAGTTTTTTGTTGATTTTCATTATTGCGAACTTATAACAAGTTGCAGTTCTCATATTGTTGCATGTAAAAATATATTTCTTTTAAAAACTCAAACAGTTTACGAGCAAAGAAAGGTATCATTGGAGGAAAAAAAACTGTGAAATAAAAACATTTTGTGCTTTTTTTGTCTCATATCAGGAAGAAAGTAAATATCTCAAGGATCTAGTGATAGTGGTACAGGATAGAGCTTGTACTTGCATCACAGTTTTATTGGTTACAATACTTGTCTAAATAATGTGTAAGATTACCCTTCTAACAATTCTAATGTGGTTTGTTTTATGTCTGTACTTCGCTCTTGTTACTTTTCAATATTGTGATGCAATAGCTAGCTGTGGTTCTCATTTTATTGCATGTATTTTTTTTTTTAACTCAAAACTTGTATACGTGCAAAAAATTGTTTCATTGAAGGAGTAATACAATGATACAAAAGAGTTTCGTACTTTCTTGCCTGTAAATATTTCATAGGAAGGGAATAAAATTACGTCAAAATCTAGTGATAGCGTGCATTTCTCTTTTTATTGATTATCATAAATGTGTAAAAAATATGTCCAAATACTTTTGTAAATTTCTGTGGCTTTTTGTATGTTACTTATTTTATATACTTTGTTTCTCATTATGTGTGTGTGTGTGTGCGTGCATGTGTGTATGGGCGTGTGTGTATGCACATGTGTGTATGCGCGTGTGTGTGTATGCGCGTGTGCGTGAGCACGTGTGTGTGAGTGCATGCACATGTGTGTGAGTGCGTGCATGTGTGTGCATGCGTGCGTGGGTGCGTGCACGTGGGCATGGGTGTGTGCGTGCTCGTGCGTGTGGGTGTAGGTGTGTGCATGCTCGTGCGTGTGGATGTGGGTGCATGCATGCGCACGTGCATGTGTGCGTGGGCGCATGCATGCACGTGCATGTGCACATGCACATGGGTGCGCATGTGCGTGCATGTGCACGTGTGTCTGGGTGCATGTGCATGTGCACGTGGGCATGCATGTGCATGTGGGTGTGCATGTGCGCGTGTTAGTGCGTGTGTATATATATATATATATATATGAATGTAAATATATATATATGAATGTAAATATATATATATGAATGTAAATATATATATATATACATACATACATTTATTTATATGTATTTATATATATTTATTTATATTTTTATTTATATATAAAATTTCTCTCTGAATGAGTTATGCAATGACTGAAAAAAGTTAGTTTCATACTTTCTTGCTTTTACAGTCAGGAAAGAAAATAAATAACTCAGGATCAAGAGACAGTGCTATAGACTAGAACTTTTACTTGCGTCACCACTTTATCGATAAATATGTAAAAATATTTATAATTACTGTTGAAATAATTATGATGAGGTTTTTTGTGTGTTTGTGCTTCGTTTTTGTTATTTTTTTATGTTGTGACCTAATGGCAAGCTGCAGTTCTCATACTGAAGAATGTATGTATGTATACATATATGTATGTGTGTGTGTGTGCGTGTGCGTGTGCGTGCGTGCGTGCATGCGTGTGTGTGTGTGAGTGAGTGTGAGATGACTGAAATAGTTTCATAATTTATTGCCCCATACAGTACTTATAGTCAGAAAAGAAAATTAATAACTCAGGCTCAAGTGATGGTACTACAGAAAAAGGGCTCCTGTTTGCATCACTGTATTATTGATCACCACAAAAAAAAATGTAAATTATGTGTAAGATTACTTTTGTAACAATCCTAATGTGGCTAGTTGCATATCTGCACTTTATTTTATTTTCTCTACTGAGACCAAACAACTAGCTGTTTTTCTAATAATATTGTATCAGGTTTATTGCAAAAAAAATTTTTTTAACTAAGAAACAGTATATTGAGAAAATAATAGTTGCTCTGAGGGAAGTCAATAAAACACATTAAGTTACATATGGCTAAAAAGAGCAAGTTTTATTCTTTTACATCGTGTATAAGACTTATTTGATGGAAACAATTAGCTTATGGTATGAATTTTTAAAAAATGGTAAATTAACGTCAGTCTGACACATTAAACAATGTATAAATAAATAGTCTTAAAAGTGTTAATAGCACATTGTCTGACAGAAATGTTTCAACATGGCTATAAATAAGACAAAATAAAACAACATTTATGTAGCATCCTGCTAACAAAGGCTTTTCTCTTTACAACAATTTTACATGCAGATACAAATCAATCATTTTATTGGAAATGAAGCAATTTGTTGTGCTGCATCATGCCAAGCTTTCTCCAGTGTGTCTCCACTGCTGCATTACTTATGTGACTTAAATGTATATTCTTCCAGGAAAAATTAGAATTATTGTTGAAATAACCACTTGCATAATATTTCTACATTATTTTTATAAAAGACTTACAGCAGTGATAAATAGTCACGCTGAAAAAACTTAACATTGTTGGTGTGTACATTTTTATTGATTAGTAATGTTACAACGAATTAAGGTATTCATTTTAAAATGTAACAAAAGTAGTGTTGAAAATAAATGCCTTTTTAGGCTGATCTACGGTTGTTAAAATACATATTAAAGGGAAATATTAACGCAACGGTAATTGGGCCTTATTTTTTTGCAGGTACCGATGTGCCAGGTTTCTACTACTAAGAACAGTGACCAAATCTTCATCACTGGCAAAACAGTCACTTCTGTTATGTACCTGTGTACATGTACTAAATTAGAGATAGTTTTTAGCTAAGCATGCTGGATGTAGAAATTTTTTATTAGAGCTCTTTGAATGGTTTGTTTTCAAAAAAAATTACATAGTTTTTAAAATAATTTTTTAATGCATCAGATAGTTTTTTTTTATTGTGTTTTCAAGATAATACAGTGTTTGATGTTACTGTAGATATACTTTTGTACTTCTTAGAATGTTCTTTTCTTTATTTACATTCACACTGTAATGTGTTTCAGTAACATCAGTATACTATATCTAAACAAAAAAGTTGACATTTCACTTGGAACTGTAAGTGCCTCAGCTGAAGAATGTAGGGACACATATTTGCTGTTGTTAATAAGACTGACACTGCTGAATACAATGGACCTAATTACAATATTACTATACTTGTCACTGTTTGAATATAAATAGGTAACTAGCCAAAGTAATTCAATTTTAGGGCATAATCACGTACCACTAACACAAAGAAACACTTATCAAATAATTACACAAATTATGTTTATTTGTATGACTTAAGATTTAAAGTATTAAGTCTTACATTTGATTCAAATGAAATGTCAAAAAAAAAACAGTATTTTGCAGTAGTCTCTGGCATTATACTTTAGTGTCAGTAACAAATGTCCATTTGATAACAAAATTTCCAGGATTTCCAGGGTCTCATTTTTTTCGCAGTACTTGCCTGTATGTCATGTCTTTAACTCTGGCTTTATTGGTCTTTATTGTTCAGTTTTGCTGAACTGTGACATACATAGCTGTCTGTGGCCCATTTTGATTTTCAAGATCAGTTGTGGAGTAGCTGACTCACAGTTCAACAAGCTTTTTGAAACTTAGCCTAGGTTGTTCTCTGCGTTCATTGTGCGTCCTTTTGTGACGTCTGAAAAAATAATTGAAACTGACATTAGAAGTAAATGTGTATTTGTGTGCCCATCTTTAAAGTAGTGCAAAAATTGTAGAACTCTGTTTTACACCCACTGGTTTTGAACTCTTCCGCATTTTGCTCCTCTTTATGTGGTCCTATTTGATACTTTTACAATATAAATTTCCCTATTACAATTTAATCGCGTTTTACCATTTTTCCAGGTTCCTTGAGAAGTATAAAAAAGGACTTCTACTGTAAATTGTCTTCATTCATTAAGTATTTTAAAACTATTTTTAAATGGTATACTAGTGCTTAGAATAATCCTCCATTCTTCAGGCAGTAAGTGTTCAAATTGTTAGAACAAAGCTTCAGCATGGGTTCATTGCAGTGGAAATTTTTTTTCCATTTGCTTTTGCTGATTTGCTTCCATGTTACTGACACTTTTTACACTAAGTATGTTGCATATTTTAATGTTAGAAAAAAATGTTATGTGATAGTTTAGTGTTCATTTCCTGTCAACATTTCCTTAACTGGACAATGTTATGAATCAAACCAGCCATCCACCAAAATGTTAGTTTTGAGGTAAACATGTTCATAAATGATTCAGAGCTGAAAAATTTTTAAACATATTTTACTCAAAACTAACCATTAGCACTCATCTGGTTGAGTAATAACACCATTCAGTTATTGTAGACACTGTTTATATAATGTCTGTAAGTATAGGCTGTAACTGTTTAACTGTTTGCTTACAAATGCTCTGCTTAACAGGTATCATGTATAAATTAAAGGAAGGCTTAGCCTTCATTATGTTGTTGGTTCAGTTTGTGTTGAATGTTTCTTACTGTTCAGTTTTGCTAAACTGCAACAGATTGATTTTCAGCATCAGTCATAGAATATCTGGCACACGGTTACGCAAGCACTTTCAAAACACTGCTTGGATTCTTCCAGCCACTCGTGTATCTTACACCATCTGAGAAAAAGTTGAACACTGATACAAATATTTGTGTGCACATTTGTGAAGTGATGTTTCAGAACTGTTTGTGTATAAGTTTTTCTTTATTTACTGTAAACATTATTCATTAAGCAATATTGTAAAATTATATGTGTGGTAATACTCGTAATGAGCCTCATCTTTTCAAGAATGGAGTGCTCAAGTCCTTGAAACATGGTCTTAAGCAGAGTTTCACTGCAGAGGAAATTTTCCTCATGTACTTATGCTGCTGTGTTTCCACCTGACTGAGACTTTTTTTGCACTAAGCACTTGATATGTGTAATATGTTTTATATTTGTGTGAGATTTTTACTGTTTCATATGACGTTTTTTATTGAAGAGTGTGTTGTGTTAAAATAGTGTTCATATTACAGATTAATTATGTAGTTTATTTCTGAGATATCACTAGTTTTTCAGTTGTAATATGAGGGCGGCTACACATACTCTCAAAACAACTCTGTAACTAACCTGAATGAACACACACTGGTTTTGCCTGCACAGTTAAAACATGTCTTAAAACTGAGCATGCGTAGCTGCCCTTAGAGTTGTTTGGTTTTTCTGATTGAAATATTTTTGCAAAAAAAAAATATTCAGTATTCTTCAAAATCACATGTTATTCTGTAAAATGCATAAGTGATTAGTTAATGAATAACCTGTTGTTCTTCCAATGTAATGCTTGTAAAATATATAGAGATTTGTTTTTTGAAAAACAAAAGAAAAATTTCCTCAGTTAACAAAATATGTAGTCTTGGCTTCCTGTCAGTTCTGTTGTATATATTTGATGTTGTAGTTTTAGTTTACTGTGAACGTAACTTTAATTATTATAGTTGCTGTGTACGTAATGTGCGCAGCTACTGGTAGGAATGATGATTCCTTAATAAAGCTCCACCAAACATGTATCAGTCATAAATTAAAGGAAGGTCTAGCTGTGGATACATCACGTCTTTAATTCTATCTGAAGTGTTAGTGTTAAATTTTGTTGAACTGTCCATTTTGATTTTTACCGTAAGTTGTAGAGTTGCTGGTGCACTGTTTGGTGGACACTTTTGAAACCTTGCTTAGTCTCTTTTCTGCAGTCATTGTTTAGCTTTCTGCAGTGGCTGAGAAATAAAATGCCCACCGACATGAAGACAAATAGTTCTTCATCAGTTTATGAAGTGGTGCTTCAAAATTGTTGTATAAGTTTATCTTTATTTATGTAAACATTGTAAATGTTTTGCACTGAAAATTTTTTTTGTAAAACTATGTGTGTGTTAGTGTTTGGAATGAGCCTCAAGTTCTTCAAGAAGTAAGTGCTCAAGTTATTAGAACATGATTTGAACAGTGTTTGGTGGAAATTTGTCCCTGCAGTTTTTCTGCAGTTTACTTCCATGTGAGTGACACACTGTACATTACGCGCACAATATGTGTAACAATGTTGTATTTGTTGTATTTGTGTTGAGACATTTACTGTAGCATATGGTGATATTTTTACTGTTGTGTTTATATATATATATATGTGATTTGAATTATGGAAGACTGATGTAATATCTGTTTGTGAGCTATCACTAGTTTTTCAGTCACATCATGAAAACACTGTGAACTTGCTCTATCGTAGAAACAACAATAGTACTATACAAAATTATGACAAGTATTGCATATTTTATGTAAAACATGCAAAGTGTTATTTCATTTTAATGTTTGGCGACACTCATTTGTTTTACACCTGATGCAACACCCATTTCTAAATGCATATCTTTGCAATATATTTCCAAGAACTGGTCGTTAATAGTTCTTATATCTTAAATGCCCAGTCTTTTTAAAGGTGGCTGCAACAATATGGAGAATATTCCAATGTAGTACATGCCAAAATTATCATATGCATTGAATTTTTAACTGGATGCAATAGTTACTCTGTAGTATATTTGTTTTTTTACTAAATGTATTCTTTTTGTGGCTTTTATTTGAGTGTCCGTGAAGTATAGTTGACATAATTATTTCTTTGCAAATTTTTTTTTGGGACACAATTTTATATGTGTATGTGATTACTTGCTGAATTATTGCAAAAACCTGGTATATCACACTATATTTAAATGTTTTTAACTGCTTTGGTGTTAACTTAGCAAAGAAGAATGGGGCAATAGAATTTCAACTCTATACTAAATTCACTATTCTAACCACATTAAACAGTGTACTATCAGTATTATATGTACCTAAAAATTAGTCATATACATTTTGTTAATGGACACTTGCTAAAATGGTACTTAGCATTACACATTTTATTTTGTGTCCTGTTACTTTACTTGACAAAAAAAGTTAAATAGTTGTGAATGTTGATAAGTACTTAGATTTCCTTCAAATCTCATTTAACCACGTAAAATTTTCAGAAAATTTTAGTACTAGTGGTTTGTTTACATAATGCCCAGTATGTCGTAAGCTGCTGTAAACTTATTGAGGTGTACTTACAATATCCAAAATATACAAGGAAACTTTGTCTTTAAAATTATGTGGGTGTAAGGAACCATTTTCAGTTCTTTATTTTTCCAATTGTTTAGGTTTTAATATACATACATTTAAATCCAACCACTGTAAAAAATAATAGAACATGTTATTAAAAATGTGTGTGAAAAAACATATTTAGTGGTCCTATAAATATGTGCAAGAGATATATATGAACTGCTTTTTTTTTTTTTTTTCTGAAATGAGAGATCAATTTGTTTATCAACTCACTTGGTGTCACATAATATAATTGTACTTCAGATAGTGATGTCTAGGTTTTCAATGTCATGATATTATATTACGTACTTTCCACAGTCAAAGAGAACTTTCTTTACTGAAATTTATGAAGTATCTATAAAGCAGTCAATTTTTTTTGCAACTATTAATTTTGTGATTTGATGACAGTAAGTCATGTAATGGTGGTTTCCTGGGTCAACTTATTTTTATGGACTCTGAGATCTAGAAGTGCTGAAGCGGTAAGGATGACTCAGCACATGCTTCACAATTCACCCTAACCTCTAGGCATAAGTCACTGAACTGGTGTGCTGGCTTTATGCTGATAGCTCGCCCTATACGAGACATTCAGTAGTGATAACATTTTAAGTCAGTATTAAAAATAACAAACACTGAATTTTATGAAGCTGTTATTTTACGAGGCCATTTTTAGGAACCATCAAAAAATTTTAAAAATTGGGAAAAAAAATTCTTATGATGAATATTTTCCTGCACCTGTAACAATGAAATATGTGGATTGTATGGTTACTTCTTGTAACTGCCATGTGAGATGAAAAACAAAAAAAGAACAACAAAAACTGGTCATTAACTGCGCAGTTGTGATTTGAAACGAGTGTATCATACGGTGCCTGACAGCAGACTGCCCTTGCAATATGTTAAGCAATAGAACATCCTGGATTAATGGTTTTTGTACACTTTCATCCCCCCCCCCCACACTCATCTTCTGCCCCTTTTCCTTTCTGAACCTATTGCCAGTTAGCACGCCTCTTATGTTAGGTGTTTGGCATCAATAACACAAACACAAGAAGAAGTCCATTAACAACCTATGACCAAGCAAGTTACACACCCTCTACAACATCACCCTTTCACCCACTAGTCCCGTGATCACTTTACATTGTCTTTGCGTAAGCTATAGTGTTAGTGTGGTGTTGAGTTTTTTGTTATGTTTTGTTATATTTCTACTGTTTTATTTTGGCTTTTCTTATGATTTTAAAGTTCAGATTGCTTTTGGATTGACACCCAAAGAATATTGTTGTAGGAGAAATTCCGCTTTGCAGCATGCACTGCGTGCCAGATGTGAAATGCTGCAGTAGACACTCCACTCTACCTCCCTCACTCCTGAGAAGTATGTTATTGTAAATGTGTAAGTCAGTTTTAAGGGGGAGGGGGAAGTTGGCCATCTGGGAGTGGCACGCAACATGGCGTACGAATCCTAGGACAAGTCCAAACATTTCCGAACCTTAGTGACACACACAGCGTCTGCTACACACAAGCGACTTTCATCCATCTCTCTCTCGGCCCAGGACTTTTATACTCCTGATCTGGTCTTGTCTGTTACACACAGGCATTTCTGAAAATAGCTTGTGTACAATGACAGTGCACATGTTGCGACAAGTAGGTTGCCGAACTGAGTGACACTGCATGCATATTTTTTCTCGCAATGTGAAATACTTACAGTGCAAATTACATTAATTTATTTTATCATATGATGACAAATTGTTTTAAGTGCCCAAATTACATGATAGTGCAAATTATGCATGTAATTACGGTATATATGCCTCTGAGGTAGACACAATTCAGAATGCATGTGTTTCTGTATTACCATATTTCCCCATGTACAAATCACTAATCTTTTTTACTTTAATTACAGCAAAAAATGATATGGGATCTATACATGATACTCAAGTCCTTAATTCAGCAGAATGTAATGGCATGAGGGCTGTGTTACTAAACTCCCAGTGAAGGCTTCTGTGCATGATTTTTTTATTTTTGCAGCATTTGTGTTCCAACACACGTTACATCCTCATTTATTGACTCTACAAAATTAGGCCTGTTATTGCATGCGCATATGTGCATGGCCAGGCGTCTTCCCTGACAGGCCAGTTGATTTGCCGTGTGATAGAGGGATATGCAGCTTGTAGCTGCCAAAGTCAAGCGCACCCTCCCTGTCCTGCACGGTTGCAACATTGCCACTCTCTACTCCCATCATAGTTGTCATGCATCACTCCGCCAAGTTGGGTGCATATCCAGTGGCTGTGTTAAGCTTTTGCAGACAGTTAGTGGTCATTCATGTTCATACATAAAAGATACTAATATTTATACTTACAGAAGTTGAATCATATACTGCTTAATAATATTTTCAATTTTTTTTTGAACTACTGTTTGTGTGCATTCTCTATGAAATGCAAGGTTCTAAAGATGTATGTCTATTTATAGAAATAGATATTTTAAAATCACATTGCCAGTATTTTTATTAGAATTTATTTTAAGTTACAGTAACACTTTAAAATGCCTTTTTAATGCAATTTTTTCTGTTTGTGGAGGTAAAGAAACTCTGATACAATTTTACAAGATCATTCTCGGCCACTGTAGGGCCTCGTAAAATTGGGGTTTTACTGAATTCACGTTGTAATATTCTATTAATGCTACCCCTAAGATAACATCACTCATGCTTGCTTACCAATTTTTAAGTAAATATGTCATCTGAAGCTCTGCACAATGCTCGACAACCAGGGTTTGCAACAAACAACTTGAAAAAATTAACACAACAAAAAGAAGAATGCTTATTATTGAGCAGGGCTTGCCCCCACTAACAACGCCTGTGTGTCTATGTTAACTAAGATTACCAAAAGGTTTTTATAACTCCAACTGTTTCATAAGTTAATATGCAAGATTAACACACTGTCCTGGTGCATTCTGTAGAATGTGCCAATTTCAGATGTCCTTAGTTTAAATTTGTTCTCAATTCTTAGTTACAGATTTATCTATTCAATTTCAACTGCTTTTTTTTAACAAATAATTTTTTTTTCTTGTGGATTCTAGGCTATGATAAAATCTACAGTACAAATTGAGTGATTGCTTATAGGGATACCAGTTACACAGCAACAGGTGTAGCAATCGGTTACTTCCAATCATACTGCCTTAAAAGTGGCAGGAGGTGTACAGTAGACACAGTCTTCGTTACACTGGCAGTGCACTTGCGGAGCACAAAATGGTACAAGCAACAAAAAAGCTACTGTATAGAAAAATAAGCAATACAGTATGTTAATTACAGCTACAGAATTAAAGTCAATATCACTCTTTAACTCTTTTGCTGTTGGATAAAAATTTTTAACTATGCCAAGATAATATAAAAATTTTTTAAAAATATATCAGGTTTTTGTAAATAGTATACTTTTGGTTATTTTCAAGCGAGAAAATCATATACCTACTCTTTACAGAATCATAATTGGGTATTCGACTGTAGTCAAATGTTGCAGTTAAGGAGTTAATATAACAAGAAAAATAAGTGCCTTTGTTCCCTTAAAATATTATTTCTGAAACAAATTGGCTCTTTTTAGTATGTGATGTACAGTTTTATGCATAAACACATGAAGCTATTTAGTTAATGTTCGAAGATTTTATTGTAAATGATAACTGTAAATAGTTTTACTGACATTGTGTTTACCAAAAAAAATTTAATGTACCTGGAACACGGTTTTAAAATGTTGTTGACTCTGAGTAAAAATAAAATATTTTTATAATGTACTGTTTGGCCTCTTTAAAAAAAACTGTATTCAATACAAGTACAGTGGAATCTCGTCATAACGAGTACAGGTTACAGTGATAAACTCGCTATACGTATATTTTTTTAATATCCTGCAAATCGCCATATGAAAAGTAATCTAAAACTGTATATTAATTTAAGATTATGTTGAAACTGTGGTTTCATTCTCTATAATGACAAAATAATTAGTACTGAAACAGTATATATAAATTAGTTTGTCTACAAGTATGTTGTGTCAAAATAAATTTAACATCTGTTTGTAGTCATTTCTCTTCATGCTGGACTGGACATGAATGTATCCCTTTGTCCACTTTTTCTTCCCACTCATTCAGCAGTCCTCTTCCCTCTGTGCCTTGGTAGACAACTGCATATTCAGTTTCTGTAAGATATTACTTCCTCACATGATCTTGAGAGAGTGCAAGATGATGCCACTGATAGTTGCTTGGTAATCACTTCTCCACCTGTTGGGCTTGTGTAAGCTTCTATTTCCCCACCAGGCTGACTGGAAAAGAAAAGAAAGTAATGAGAAGAAAGAACTAAGGAATATTCTGCACTGTCAAATTTCACAATATGGTGTTCTGTTAATCTTTTTCATGCACGCCATGTTTGTAAACAAATTTTTTTCCCTCAAAACATGCGTGTTGACCTTTCTGAAAGGACAGATAGCACAACAAACAAAACAAGTTAAACTGCATGGCAGCATTACAGTTGACTGGTAAAGCACGTATGTTTGATCTAGCCAGGTTGTTTACATTTCCACCAGTCAATCACCCTTTCACTATGCCCTGGGCATCTAGCGACCTTATCTCATCTTCTCCAAAATAAATAATATACATTGCTTATTGAATTTTTGGTATGCTAGGCGATGCATCGTTAAAAAATTATTACAAAATGTGAGGTGAAGCTATTAAAAAGACATTGCCATCAAAATTTTTTTCTTGTTGACTTATTCTAGGGAGGGGAAAAATACCAATGAATGAAAAGTTCATAACTTCTGTGTACGAAAAAATTTTAGCATGAACAGGGGTATAATCATAGCACATACGTTTACGTTGTAGCTGTTTCAGAAACCTTCCAACATTTTTTTCCATTTTCAGTTACTGTGTGTGGTGAGTCAATGATTGAAAGACAGGTCTTTTCTTGAAATAAGTCCCGTAACTTGTTTAATCTGGTGCAATAACTTTGATCCGATTTCCAGCTTTTAACACTAGCATAAGAATAACAGTGCAACTTAAAACTATCAACAATACCAATATCTGATTGAAAAGGGCAAATGGAAATTATAAGACAGTGGGAAGGGAAGGAATTAAGTGATGATTTGACATCTCTGACAAGAGAAAGCCACTGGAAAAACATTGATATCGCCTATGAAAGGCTATAAGACCAACCGTTGCAGTTGCTAGGGTTGTGTGAATGTTCTGTATACCAATAAAAAACTAATTTTTACTACTTTCATTTTGATTTTTACAATAATTTAACTGTCAAAATTTGTAATTTTGTTACATATTTCCATCTGAACTAATGTTTGGTAGCTTATCAAAGTTTGTTTAGTTCTAATTAGTTCAGAAAGAAATCATATTTCAGAACTTGTAATCACATGTACGAGACATGTAAACATATTTGTTAGGAAATATTTACATTATGATTTATTTACATGTTGTTGAAAGAGCATGCGGAAAATTGTAAACAAGCGTGGCAGATAGTGTGACTATATCATATTCCAACAGGCGCCGACAGTAGAAGTATTAGTAACATGGTAGTGTTACAAAATCCGGTAACATTTGAAAAATTATCAGATTAATGTGCTATCAAACAGCATCACAGGTATATATTCATAATGTACATTCAAAATATTGGTACAATTAAATAAATATGGCTGCTGGAATGTTTCTTCTACACACAACCAATTAGAGCACTGTGTTTGTATGTAATCATAGATTTCGTTGCCAATTCGGTGTTTTAAAAATACCACTAATGAAATGTGGTAATGAACAAATTAAAAATTAAGTAACCAAGGAGAAAAAATAATTGTTCACTAATCACAAAACGTACGCAAAGCACGAGGTTGTTAGTACAGGACATCACTCCGGAACTGGTCAAACAGCTTCTGCAGACTCGGCTCGGACACTGCCAGAGTATCATTGTGGGAGACATTCCGCTCTTCAGCATACACTGTGTGCTAAAAATGAAATGCTGCTGTAGAAACAACACGCTGCCTCACTTATTTTTTGAAAATGTTTTACAAAGGTGTAAATTCGTAACAATAACCATAGTTTCTTTTTTTTACTTAGGTAATACATATGAATATTACATATTTTTAATTTCTGGTTTTCAGATTCAGGGTAGGCGTTGCACACATGTGGGGTTATACTTGAGTAAATAAAGTAAGTTATGTTGTATTCTGCTTGCATGTTATCAGATTCAGTTGTATGAAAAAGTAGTTTTAACCTATATCGAAAGACACCAAAATGATTTATGTAATAGACTTTACTTAAATCCAAGCGAGATACGCACTTTCGGGTAGTTGAAATAAGTACCACATGTTTTTCTGTATAAGTGAAAAAAAAAAATCACTTTGATTTATCATCATAAAAAATATGTAATAAATTTTTTTAAAGAATTTTATTTAACTTTTGTTAAAAAAATTGAATGTATCTCAAAAGATTTTTTTTTTTTTTTTTTTTTTTTTCATTTCAGGAAACTTTGTAAATTTTCTTTCACTTTCATTTTGTGGAAAATAAACCACTTTCGCACAGCTGTAGTGGCCACACTCGACTGCAAAATATAATTTATTTTACGCCTCCCAGCTGTAGTTTCAATTGATACAAACAAATTTTCATTCTTTTTGAAGATAACAATAAACAAATTCTGTAAAAAGATCTGCACACTGCTGTAGGCGCTACATTGACAAGCAAACACTACTTAATCCTCAAGTTTTATTCAAGCACCACTCGAACCCTTAATTTGTTTTGTTTGTTTAATTAGCAGCAATTTATTTTGCCATTTTCAACATTTGTTATAGCGAGATTGCACTGTATGTTTTCGATGGGAGGGAAGTTTTTATATAAATAACTAGACTCAGTGTGTCAGTATTGTAAGTTTGATATTTTTATGTATCTTTAGTTATGACTATGTTGTCCTTTGTGATGGTGTATGTCTATAAAACTGTAGTCAGTAGAAATGTGTTCTTCATGTGATAGAAATCTTTGAGGTTCCTAATACATTTGTACCATGTATATTTTTGTATGTTTATCGTATAAATGTGCTATATATGCTACAAAAATCTCTTCACA
Organism: Medauroidea extradentata; assembly: GCA_003012365.1. Lineage (NCBI taxonomy): Eukaryota > Metazoa > Arthropoda > Insecta > Phasmatodea > Phasmatidae > Medauroidea > Medauroidea extradentata. The sequence goes on from PNEQ01118043.1 coordinate 37,724, forward strand.
TTTGTAATAATGTAATGTGTGTTGCCAATAAATTATCTATAAAATTTGGGTTTTTAGTTGTGTGGTGGATTCCTTCAAATATGAAATATATTTCCGTTTCTGCTATAGTAGCCCAGTGATCTTGCAACTTTCTTTTCAGCTAGTTGATTCATCACCAAAGTGGTGTGTGGTGGAACACACTTTGGATTGTACACTTTTGCATTTCAGTGTGTTGAAATGCTGAGACTGCAGTAGAGTCCCATTATAAGGAGGTATTATGATTACGGAGTGATGTGCACTGGCACACAGCCTATCATTTTGGTTTATATAATACTGTAGTAATTTCAATTTTTTTTATGTACAGAAACACTTGATTAATATTTTTGTAACAAACTTACTATTCCAAGTTAATCACGTGTAAGGATTTATAGTGTAGGATCCAACATATTAATTGTGGATACTAGTCAAGAAATTAAAATTTTTAATTAATCTTGATATTTAACTGCTAGTGAGAGTTTAGAAGTACTCTATTTTACAGGTCAGTTTTATTTGTTTGGTATCATGTTTGGACGGATTTTAAAGAGAATTAAATTTTAAAACATCTTTTCTAAATAAAGTTTTCTTGTATCTTTTTTGATTTATGATTTTTGAAATTTAAATTCGGCAATGAGTTGGCTCCTCTTGGATGTGATTCATCTAGCAGGTCAAAGTTCATGCTCAAGGAGGCATGTAGAGGGGCGTGCAGGCATGCACCTTGGTCCTTGTTTGTCGCAACCTGGGTGGTATTGCTGTGTGCAACGGAGCACTGGCAAGGTATCGTGCTGCGTAACTACTTCAGGGTGGCGAGCGACCGGGAAAACCGGGAAAAGTCAGGGAATTTAAGATGTCTGGAGAAGTCAGGGAAAAGTCGGGGAATTCTCTAAAAAAAAAAACCTGGAATTTCAAAATTTGGTAAACGAACATTTCCATGAACACAACGTACCATTTTCTTGGTACACATACCAATTTTATAGTTCCATAATATTTTTTTGTACCAATATTGTAGTTGTGTAGAAGAGTGGATTTGACGCGTGGTACCAGTTTTTCGTCTCAAATACGATTTTTTGGCGTTTTGTACCAGAATTGTCGGTGGTTCCCGCCGGTGTTGCCAAACCAATAGTTTCCCTGACAATGTGTTGTGATGTTTTCAAGTTTCCATAGTGGTAAAAAAATTACTCTCTCGTGGTGTTTCTTGTGTACTGTTTGCAAAATAACGTAAATTTTAATGAATGTTTAGTTAATAACGTGGGTTTTAAACAGCTGTGGTCTTTTTCCCCAAGAGTTCGTGGTAGAAATTGAAGGTGTGGACTTGGCAACATAGGATTCTCAGTTCGCTTTTGTTCTTAACATGCGGCATGCTGATACGTTCATAATCATTGTCGGTTGTTTATTGTCTACTTGGCGTGGCGCGAATATTTTTTCTGTGGTTTGTGCGAGTATTAATATCTTCTGATCATGTATGAAATTGGTGAATTTACAGTTAAATAGTATTTTATCTACTGTACCGCGTAATGGTGAAACATGCCTGAACTTTTTGGCTCGTGCAGTGACAAAGGTGTTAAAAAGTTACATACAGCATGACGTGATCTCGTGTGTGTTAATGAAAATGATTAAGTGCCTTAAAATAATCTGGAAATGTATGTTCAATGAGTGTTATTTCCACAATGTAATTTAGGGAAAACAGTCATGATAGGAAGAAAGAGACAGTATTGGTTAACCGATCCTACTGCTATTAAATGAATCGCAAAGATCCTGGTGATATATCTGCAAGGTGCAATGTTAATTTTTCTTTAAGCAACATGGGCCGACGTTCCGTTATGAGCCACATTTAAGGCTGAAAACTCTAAGTAGGCTGGGAGTTTAAACTGTGAAGGTAGGCCTAGATGCTTTTTTCAAATCTGTACCATGTGAAACAACAATGTTTCCAGATTAGTGTCACAGCAAAGAAACTTCAGTTACAGCGAGATAATATAGGTTTTTACATCATATTTGGTCTTGCGTTGTATTTCATGGATGAAATGAGTTAATTGCTAGAGGGGAAGAAAGTTCTAGTTTGTTTTGACGAATCATTGAACAAAGTTTCTCAAAAACATCACATGCACATTACAGTTTGTTTTTGGGATTCAAACAGTGATGGTGTAGTGACTTTGTTTTCAGACAACTTATTAAATGCTTTTAATTCTGGTATCGAGAGCTTTTCTCTTTCCATAACTTCACAACAGCATTTTAAAAGTGGAAAGTGAATTCACATAAGTGAAAATTGTTGTATTTGAATATTCCTAGGACTAAATTTGGTTCCCTAACCTAAATTAGGCAACATAACAAAATTGTACGTAAAGCTTTTAGAGCATAAAAAGCATTTTACCAGACCTAACAACCTAACCTAACAAAAATTTTTTACGTAGCACTACTTACAACGTCCTTAAAAACAGTTATTCATAAATAAACTATATGTCTAAAATCAATAGTTTTGCTGGTACACGATGAGTAGCGATTCTTAATATTTACAAAAAAAAAATAAAAATTTGTCGTGATTATACAACCTAGTTAATTTTATTGATATTTTGTTGGTCAGGGAAATAAGAGTAGCTGACCTGGAAAAGTCAGGGAATTTTTTTAAAGGTTTTGCTAGCCACCCTGTACTTATCCGTAGGGCAGTGGAATGGGACCAAAATAAAATAATGTATTTTGCCTGTTTCTATTGGGTTGTAATGTAAATTATTTATATCGAGTGTGATATTATACCAAAATTTTTAAGTCTGCAATGATTTATTAGGGTTTTTAAGAGCATTCTGGATCCTTTTGTATCACTCTGCCACAGTGCAGAGTAAGTTGGGGTTTTGCCCAGGATTAAATCAATTGGGGTGTCATGGCGGTAGAGAGCGGAGGTCAGAAACTAGTGAGCGAGCTTTTGAGAGGGGTTTGTATTACTGGTCTATAATGTTTGCTGTAAGCTGCAAGTCTATTCCAGGATTTAGATTCCTTTTTGTTTAAGTTTTGTCACTGCTGTCTTACTTGCTTTATTTAGTACTGATAAATTCATATTGTTATGATTACTAATCATAACAATATGCATAGTTGCTTTTTTTAATTGCTTGTAGTTACTTTTCGACTAATTTTTATTGCTACCCTTGTACATGTGATATTTGTTTGAAATTTACTTAAGTGTAAGAGAAAGCATTTTAACCTTAACTTCGCCAAAAATATGAAATAAGAAATTAATTAATTCCCTTGCAATTTTTCTGCGTGACAAATTAATGAAAGATTCTATTTTTATTAATATTATTTATTTATTTATTTCAATCAGAGATAATGTTATGGCTTGAAAAATTAAAATACAAGAAAAATGTCTGACACTCGCCCTTAATGATCTCACTGATGATTACACACCCACATTACATTACAGTGAACCCTCGATAACTCGGACTAAAAGGGGTGAGAAGCTGTCCAAGTTACGATTTGTCTGTGTTATGGTGGGGCGTGAGGGGGGAGGGGTAATCAGACATTAACCATAAGAAACGTGAGGAAATTAGTATGCTATAATTTCTACAAGCAAAAGAGGTGGCAATATATACTGCTTTTTACGTATCAATTTAGAGGAGGGGGTTGTGGGAAAATTATCACTGTAATGTGGAGAACTATAAAAGAAAGAATGTCAAACAGCCTGGGCCGGCAGATTCTTTTTCATTTATTTTTTATGCTACTTCTGGCTGATCTTTTTATCTGTGCCAGAAGCTGGCTTCTTCTCACCCCCTTCTCTCGTCTGGGTGACGACAGTTTATGTGCATGCATATATGCGTGTGTGTGTGAGAGAGAGAGAGATAAGCTAGGGTGGTAGAGCGCGAGCAGAAGTAGTAAGGTCAACCGGTACAGTCTCAACAGTAATAAAAACACAGCATGTGACCACACACTACTCACGAGATATTTACATGAAAAATTGCTCAACCAGCTGCTAGTTCCCTACGAGAATTTTTTTTCCAGGGCCCCTCTGCTAGAATACGAGGCCAGGAGCAACATAAATCTCAGTCTAATTTTTTTTTTAAGTCTACGGCCATGGTTGAAGTGATATGTGCACTTGTGGGCCTTCCTCCATACTGTCTTACCTTGGCTGAGTCGTCATAGATCAGTGACGTCTTTACACACACTTTATACTTAAAATAAATTTCACAGATACCATCAACATAAACGGGAACTAAATAAAAGCCCATTCATTTTAACAATTTAACTTCTTCAAAAGCGAGGCCCTCTAGAATGTGTGGCCCGGGGCAAAAGCCCCTTTCTGCCCCCACCCCTTTTTTATAATTTATTGAGCCCTGCTTTTTTTTTATATCGTGCCGGCCTCTAGTGTAGTGGATTAGGCACCAGTTGACAGTGCGAGAGGCCCTGGGTTGGAATCCTTGCTGGGGCATGGATGTTGCGTTGTTCTTGCTCTTCATTTATTCCTCATCGGCTTGTAAAACTTCGTTAAAGGGCCGTAATACACTCTCACCACCTTGCCTACGTTGCAATGCAAACCAATGGCTTTCAATTTTTTTATATTGTCGGGGTGCTTCCCTTTTTTAACACTGGGGCAAATGAAAGTTAATTCCACGAAAGTTACAGGGGGAACGTAACTACACAAGAGTAGAGCAAAATTCGCTTGGCAAAAATATCTAAGTTCACAACAATTAAATAAAATATCTTAAAGAACTCAGAAAACTGCGAGAGGAATTATTCAATGACTGGGAATACGGATATTAACTATCTCCCTATACAGGAAATAGGCATATGGGAATTTTAAATACTTAATTACTACTTAAACTAGAACACCAGCTGTTCCACACGACGCTTCCCTTGACCTCCAAATTAACATATGGGGGACAATCTACTAAATAAACGAATTAGATACAAAACAGAAACAGTTAATACAAGTATCAAAATGAAATTACAAATAAATAGGAACTTTAGTTTCACTAAGTGAGTTACATTAAAAAGAAATATAAAATATTTAACATTTGTAAAGAATAACGGGATTATTTTAACAATCAAATTCAACTGAAAACCCGACGTTACAATTTAAGCAAACGGACACAATTTGTCATACTAAGATACAGACGAAAG
>PNEQ01118044.1:0-16982 GCA_003012365.1 Medauroidea extradentata
AGACTAATTTATTTATGAATTTCATATTGTTAAATAATTAATTAAAAAATGTTAAACACAAGCGAAAATAAAATTGTTTTAACACAATAATAAAACTTATAGACTCGCTCGAGTTCGACTCGAGAACTCGAAACTCGATTTAATACTCGACTCGAACTCGGCTCGAAAATAATAGCCATGCTCGCACATCCCTAATATTTACAAGACGAATTATGGTAACTCTACCATACTGCGTCTGGGATAATAACTTCCTAAACATTCAAGGAAGTTTTTTTTACAGTGAACTTTTTCAGGGTTTTTTTGAGTGCTCACTTTATTCCGAACCGCCTATATAAAATATATTGTTAAATAATTTACACTGTCACAACTCTAGTACGAAAACGATTTCAACAGCAGAAACATTCTGTTCCCGGGGGATCACTTACGGTTTTCGCAAGTGAGAAACGTAGAGAAGGTTGGCAAGCATTTTTTACGTCCTTTTTTCCCAGCGTTGTACACCGCCGTAGCGCTATACTCAGCTCGCGTTTTTATCGCTAGCACTAAAGACCTCGTGGTATACATGCATCGCAGCCACAGAGTTTAATTTTTTAATCTATGTTTAAAAAATATATATTTTATCAATACAAGAACCGTAGAAATTTCGTAAATGCATTCGAGGAGACGTTAAAATACCAGCTTCTGTATTGTTAATCACTTCAATGATTGGATCCCTGTTATGAAATACGGTCCTGAAGACTATGAAGCATTACCAAGCCTGTATGAAAGCACTCTCTGGCTCCAGTACAACCTTGCCACATGCACATACATCTGTCCACTCACTGGAGCAGCAACCAATGAACTATTATTATCTGAGGACAGCACGTACACAGGACTGTGGAGTCCAGCCAGTAAGTCGTTAAACCGGTCAATCCCCCGGATCGCTATCAATGACCAGTTAAAAAGAAAGCATTTCCAAAAATAAATCTAACATTTCTGAAGGCCGCGGGTTCATATTAAAGCTGTATTATCAAATATTAATTTTAAATTCTAAAAGTACGCAGATATCATAAAATTTGCTTCTATTACGTGGCCTAATTTTTATGAAGCAAAAAAAGAATATACAGGAATTTCCCTTAAAGAAATTAAAATGTATTGATATAGACAATTAGCTAAAATCTATTTTTTTTTGTTTAGAGAAATAATCACACGTAGTAAAAACAATTTTAAACACATCTATGTAGCTGTTTTACAACTGTTCCTTTTTAGAATTTAAACAACTATATTCATACAAACAGCAAAAATATCGTAACAGAAAGGACCTAAATATATCAGCTCATATATATTGCGGAAATAAATTTCAATATTACGTTTTAGATGCTAAGTACTACAAGAAAAAATTTCCATGTTTCTCAAGCGGTAGTATTCTTCCAGAAATGTAACATCGAATAAGCTCCTTTTTTTCAAAAGAATTACTTTTGTTATTGGACCCCGGATATGTAATAAATTAAAACATTGACTCCCCCAAGAAAGGTAGGCAGAGCGTATAATCATTGACCAAATCTCTCCACTCCACTGCAGAAACTGCATAAATGCATGATGGTTTGAAGTTCATTCTGTCACGAATTCAATACGAAAACGTAGTCGTTTTCTCCTCAGTTCCTTAGAGGAGTGCAAACAGACAGATAATCGTTGCCCTGCTGACACCACGGGGCACTGCGAACCAATCCGTCAACCCGAGCGCCCCTGAATTATGGGCACGACGAAAACGTAATATACGCCTGTCACGTGAAGCGAGTGTTTTAGTACTTGCCTTGGAACAAAGATTGCGCCTTTCTAACGCCATCACCCGCCTGCGTGTGAAAATGCGCTCGTCATATTTTCTGAGCTGTTAGCGACTATGCATGCCAACGTCACGCCATGGCGCAAGAGGGTCTTCGGAGTTTGTTGCCGTGGTATTAAGTAACCGACAACGACCATGTCTCTCCGACCAACCTACTGATCTTAGGACGTAGTGATAGTCAAAGTGGTAGACTTCAAGGACAGTGCTAACGGTTTATTTTTTCAGAACGCAAACGACTTCGATTTGTACCATGACGAAACAAGTCACTCAAGTCACAGACAACTATAGAGACTGGGAAAATTTGCGGGTACACTGACCTACAGGCTAGCCACCAAGAATATCTGTGTACTCAAGTGTACCCGCCAACCTGATACTTCTGGAAGTCCTGCTTCTAACTTGGATCTGTTTTCACACCAACTACGTATCCTTCCGACAAACGTCCACAACAACATGGCCAGGCTGACGGCTGCATTGCAAGCCGACGTACATTATTCATCCACCGCCACATTGTAATACATGCTAAATGCAAGTATACATTTTATTTCATTTCCTGAAATTGAACACATTATGTAGACCTACATATTCCATTAGACGATTTTCAATATTTTAGCCGCTGTTCATAATACAGTAAAACCTCTTTATAACAACCACCTCTCTACAACAACCCTTTTCTCAAGAACTGTGGGATTTTAAAATAGGGGTGGTACTGTACAATTAAACCTCTATAAAGACCACCCCTACATAAAGACCCTATTCTAGGGAACCATGAGGGGTCTTTATAGAGAGGTTTTACTGTATACAGTAGAACTATTTCTACAAAATCAATGCCAACCCAACCATCCCCCAACTAACGGATACCAGACTTGTTTAACTCACTTTTAAAATAATTATTAGGAACAATTTTCATACTCGCGGACGTGTAACAATAAAAAATATTTATTTATTTATCTCACCGTATTGCTTTTTCGTTAATTGCTTACATAGTTGTATGGTAATAACGGAAGTATTATTAGTAATTTTTTTTCAACAGTTAGTTTTTAAAAGTATCAACTTACCGAACGGCGGATATAGACAAAATCTGCTCAATGACTGCTCGCTGACACAGTGATATCTCAGTACTGGGTCTGCATTTAGTTGCTTCGTTAGTATTGGCTCAAAGCCGGTAAGGGGCGGGGGAAACGGGAGATCCCCGAGAAAACCCGCCGGTCAGCGACATCGTCGGAACGATTCCCACATGCGAAAATCCGGGGACCGACCAGGGTTGAAAATAAGCCAGTGGTACGTTTTCAAAAAAAATTTTTTCTGTAAAACTATAAAAATGTTTAAATTAACTATCAGTAGCTGAAACATTTAAATGTCAAGGTAAGTTTAGTTTTAAAATACTTGATTATATTAGAGTGCCTGTAGTAGTTGTTAAGAGCTCAAACCATATCTAGCCAGTCGCTACTGCAACAGGGTAGTAGGAAGTTGGGTTATTCTTATGCACGTATAAACATATATAATTACGTACCTAGGCCCTTCTTATTACTAGCGCTCCCGTGGACACAAGTTCTACAGCAAACGTGCCAAGGTTACAAACTTTCCTCAAATAACAGCTATTCTAATTATTTCTTAAATTGTTTGTATTTCATTAGCTAATGTGTGTTTCACAACATACTTTGAAACCTGTAACGTAAAACTGTTGTTTACCGGGACCGCTCCGAGTCATCACTGTGCTACGGCAGTTTGCTCTGGGTCAGTTATCGCTAACTTAGTTGTTTTCCTACTAAATGTAGATATTTCAAACGGGATTTCAGTTGGTACAAATGTAGTTTAGCTGGAGCGCTAGAGGAATATTCGATGGCTTAAAAATTATAACTGGTTCAAACAAATGATATTTTTTAATATTATTTGTGGCACATGTCAGCGTTGATTTCGTTGAAATTCTAGTCATTAGTTTCTGTGTAAGGTAATTTACTAGTGAACATTACTAGTATTTAATAGTACAATACTTTCATTGGTGGCATAAATATACGGGTTTAGCAGGTTTTTGTCAAATTTTAAGGTGGAAATTTACTATTACAAGCTTTACTATGGCTTAGATTTGCTTTTGAGGCGCTCTAGAATCAATTTAAACCCCTGCAGCGCAAACACTCTTCATCTATAGTTTGCAACACTGTGTAATCGCCAGTGAGGAAGTGTGCAGGTGTGGATGTTTTGATATCTCTATCTACTAAAAGAAATGACACTTTAAACTATTCTTCTTAATTTTTGCTTTTTATACATCATGCTTAGGAACATGGGATTGATCCCTGTCAGATCGGTTTCACGGTTTTTCTTATAAATCAGGGAATAGACACATTGTTTTACTTTTTTCACGCTGACAAGGCATAGTTTATTGCTTCATTCAATTTTTGGAATCCATATGCCATTGTTTCTGTTAATGTTGTAGCCTCTGTAGTCGCTCCCGTAAATAAAGCAATTTTTCCTTTTCAGCTGTTTCCCGTTGCAAAGTAATGAATATATTATGGTTCCAGCAATTACAGAAAATCGATTAAGTTTGTATCTATGCCTTGTCGTGACAAAAATTTTGATACGTCGACTGGAACAGAAGTTATCGAGAAGAAACAGATAAATCCAAGGTGGTAGGGATCAATACCCCTTAAAATGTCCAAAAACGGCTTTCGCAGACCGCTGTCGCGTAAAAAATGCCAACCGGAATTGTAAAATGAAAATACAGAAGCCCGCGGTGTACTTTACTATGCACTTTCTATAAATAAAAAAAGTCGTGTGACCGCTTAAAGTCCCATAGGAAAAAGCTGACGACCTAAACACAGTACGCTGTTTTCGAACCCCGCGCATAAATAAATGCTGTGGTGGTTGTTGACGCACAAACCAGTCTAGCTCTTATTGTCTGCCTTCTTCCATACCTCTGACGCGGCATCTAGTCCCTGCTGTATAGGGCTATAATGATGGCCTTTTGCCCAGGCCGCTGAGCGGTGTGCAGAGTTCCAGCCTTTCGAAGATGTTTAGAAAACTGCTACGATTGCAGAAGTTATGTCTGCTTACGAATAGCATTCAAAGAACATTAAACCCATTTCAGGTTCACCACAAACCATTAAGGCATATTTTCTAACGGTCAACGGTGAAAATGGGTGTTCTTGCGGTCCGTTTTAAGGCCATGATCTTTCATTTATTTCAAACAATTGCAAATAACTCGAATAATTTTTTTACCAAATAGTTTGAAAAAAATTCAGACTGTGTACAGTCACACGATACACAATTTTGCCAGAGGTGTTATTTAAAATAATGTACTGTTTGCTAGCAAAAAATTACTTTGCTTAATTTTGGCTTATTTTGACAACAAAACATGTGTTATTTCAGGGGCAAGTATCTATAAATCAATTTGGTGTATTGCAACAGAAAAATTCGGATACAAACTATTTTATAAAAGTGTTAAAATTGCCAGAATAAATTTTTGATATATGAATTAATTTGCGCTAAAAAATTATTTTCGAAACCACTGCAAAACTAAAGAGCAAGGCTTTGAGTAGAAGAATCTTGGCTCCGAAACGTTTAAAAGTGCCATTTTGCCCTTATCGCATCCGCACTTCTAGGCCTCGAGCGAGAAACGTACGATCCACCAGGCGGTCACTATGTGTTGATGCTATTGAAAAGTCGTATTATCTCACATCCAGTTATCACTTATATGAACCATTCACGGTAAAGTATACGTTTGGGAGGGGGAAGGAGGGCTGGATAGTAAATTTTCATTAGTACGAAACAGTTTTGATCGTGTAGTTGTTTCTGGATAAACTGAACACTTTCGAAATCAACACATAACTTAAATCACTGAACATGACTGCAAGCCCTAGAATACTAAAACTAGTTTACTCAATCCTCGTACAGTTGACAGGGAATTTGTCGAACGCACACCTGTATATTTTCCTATTTAACTACAAGACTAAAACAAAATTAAATGTCACTAACATTCCTGTATTTTGTCTGACGTTATTTATGAACTTAATTATTTAGGTGCTTACTGGCTGCATAATTTGACTTAGTACGCTCCAACACAAAGTGACGCAACCGGGTAGTCGGAAACACACTCCTTACTCTCTGCTGCAGTTAAGAACTGCACCGAGATATGGCGTGAGTTTACGTCGCGACGAAGCTTTTTTCGCCGAGAGCGTAGTAGATTGTGCAATCCCCATGGTTTGTCATCACACAAGCATTACGTATTAGGAATTACTTTATATGAACATCACTGTCAAATGATCTAAAGTTATTGGATTTCTGTAAGTTCTTACATTTTACGATTGCCAACCTTCGTATTTGGACGAATTACACTAACTATACTCCGTTCACTCTAAGTTGAGTTCTGAAGTAAACAAATAACGTAATATCATTGCACTTCGCTAGCTTCTAATTGGCTCAATTTGTGCGTCGCGCCGACGTACTATTTCCAACCGACAAAAGTGTGTACAGTCGGCATCATAGGAAACAACAACGCCGTATATATTAAAACAATATTGCGTGAAAATTTCGTACGTGTTATCAACACAGGGGAAACAAATATTACACAAAAACTTGATAAAAATATCGACATCATACGCAATTACTGTATATTTCAAAATTTAATAGTAATTGTCAAGTCATGACTAACGATTGTATTCAAATATTCCGGTATTACCGTAACGAAAATTTGGTACTACATGCAGAAAAAAGTTGTCAACAAGATGAGTGATTAAACTTTCTGTAAAGTTCTCCTGGATTATTTTGTACTTCGCTTTGGAAAAATTACATTTTATAAATCACCAAATAATCTGTCGATAATTCACGACACATATTGTTTTTTATATATAAAATATAGCTATGCGAGATTTTTATTCTTGCCTTATAAACATCACCACAGTTTGTTCAGTAATGATCCACGTTTCGAAAACCATGCAAGACATTTTCACTGTTCACGTCCAGCATCACATAACCTAATCTGCAAGCGGCGTAAATATAAACCGACGCGAAAACGGAGCAAAATATAACAAGGAACTTTGGTTCGGACCACGCGGCCGTGGAACGGACGAACTGGAACAGAAAATGAACGAACGAAAGAAAACATTCGCAGTAACAACAATATTGACGCGTTAGCGTCCAAAAGTACTTTGAAAAAATAAAACATTATATCTGATTGTGATATTTCTGACTTATTTTTACTGTATTACTTAACTAAACTTTTGGTATTTTCAGAGTATCGTACATCTCTAAATACTGGCAAGTGTACCAATAAACTCGTACGTTTAACAGTGCGTCAGTCGTAAAATAACTCGTGAATCAACAGTACGGACGTGTCGTCCGCTAACCATAATTAAAGTAATAAACATATTGCGTCGTAGATTGTGTTTGTAACGTCTGTATATTTTAGATATTTGTTAATAAAACTCTCTCATTAAGTGATGGAGTGATAAATTTATATGTACGCGACAGATAACAAAGATCTATTTCTTATGCAAGATCACAGTGCACGGCGGTCGGCAGCCAATGAACATGTTTGTTTATAATTTGCTTTGTTTATCCTAAAACTCAACTAAGAGTGAACGGAGAATAACACAAAATATATATATTTTTTCGTTTGACATCTTAAATGACAGTATTAATTATGAACGTTTATAACAGTGAATATTAAGTACATAACCAGAATTGGACGAAACTTTAAAAGCACGTGTAATTGTATCGTGCGTTCGTGGCTGTTTTCTGTTTCTTATTACTGCATGTGGTGCAAAGCGCACGCGTTAATTTACGTGCTTCGTAGCGGCAATAATGCGTGTCGCTTGCCCATATCTTACGAAAATAAAGCTAAGTACGTAATGTACGTGACTATTTTAGAACGAAACACAAGTACAATAAAAATATCACATTAAACATTTGCATTATCTTATCCCAAGAGTTCCTAGCATGTATTTAAATTTCCTCAATGTTCCTTCTGTCGTATATTACACTGCTTCACATATAAAACACTTTTAAAGATACTATTAATATAACTTACAAAGTCTTCATTTAAATATAGTTACCAGGATTTTGTTACTGGTATATATTGTACCTACATTTCGACGAACTAAATTTCTTTACAAATAGTTGTTTACGAAATTCGCCGAAAATTTATCTGTGAGCGCCCTACGAGTGCGACGGGAAGAAAAACAAATTAAATTAAATTTTTGGAAGCAATAAAGGTATCTTCTAGTCATCCATTTTAAACTAAAATACTCCTTGTTGCAACAAAATGTGAGCTATTGTAGATATAGTTAGGGACGCTAATCTGATTATCTTCATTCGTTATTGGTGAGTTGCAAATGACTGGGTCAGTAACATCTCTGGTGCGCCGCTACTGAATACTTGTGTCTGGGAAAACGTTTTTTGGACGTTCGAAGACTAGAAGTGCGGAAGCAGTTAAGGACGACACAGCACGGCGCATTTATTTATTTTATTTATTTATTTTAACACTAGCAAAATTCAGCACTACGGCCGTTTTACAATTTGTCGTGCATATTGTTGACTACATGCAATTATAGAAACACAATGATTATAACATGCAATACGATACATAAAAACTTACGTGCAAAATTGCAAAAGTTATTAGTAAAAAAGATAAAATTAAGTTTCTTACATAAAATAATATAAACGTTTACAAATCTAGGGGCAAGTTACTGAACTGCATGCAGTCTTCTCGTCGACCCTTCGCCTCCATGACTCATTAAACAAGGTCCCTATAATTTCATTACGTAATATCAACGATAAATGTGTTTTATATACGCATAAACCCTTAAAAAGATTCTGCGTCAAGGTTTATTGTTGAAAAAAACTCCGCGAAAACACTCGTTTTCGCCTTTTTTTCGGCAACAAGAAGAAATGATTTTATGATAACTGGTGAAACCTTAAATGGGCTCGCACACGTGCAACGTGTTTTAAACTAAGTTTCTAATCAGACACTTACGTGCGTTGAACGGTTCTCGAACAATCCGGTAACGGCAGAATCTTGGTGCCCTTAGCAGACGGCTAAGTTAAACAACTGCATTATGACTCTCCAATCATACAAGTTACAGGCCGCAAAACATTGTTGTAAAATACGGTCACACGAGAGATTCTTGCAATTTTCAACCGATGCGGTTACTTTTAATAGTGTACGCGTGATAACGTGCTACTAGTTTTTGAATATCTCGTTCTAAGTGACATTGCCGAATTTCGAACTGAGCATGTAGTCGTTTCATCACATCGAGAGGAGGAAGACACTCAAATCCGAACCTCATTCCACCAAATATGATGATAGGAATGCAAGCAATACATTCGTTACAATTGTCCATAGAGCAATCAGAAATTTCGTTATCTGACAGAAATTCTTGGTATGATTTCTTAAACTTTGTTTTATTTAACGCCGCTACATTCCCTTTTTAGGCCATTCCTTCCCCACCTTTAGAACTTCCCTTCCCCGTATTGGCCCAATGCTACTCAGCCAATCGCTGCTTTGTTTATCAGAAATTCTAATCCTCCGGCATCCTAGCAGCATGAATAAGACAGGCAAGTGGATAGCTGTACTTCATGTCATCGCGAGCACACATTGTGACCAGCGTATGTAGTTAGCTACACAAAATTGTATACTACAGCTTACGATAAATTACGAATCATCAGATAGGCATTACTGAAATTGTCACCAAAAAATCTACATGTTGTTTTCCGTAAACGGCTAAGTCAAAATTTAAACAATAGGTTACACTAGCTGTCTCGGCAAGCGTTTCAGCGTCCATTAAACATCGTTTCGCGCTTTTACCCAGTTATTCCCCTCCGCCCCAATCAGCAGTTCTTTTTCGCAGAAACCTTTGCAGACGCACTCTCAATATTCACCAAAGTTTTTTTTCCCCGCTGCATGTTTTTGGGTCCCCTTTTGTACCTCTAACTTACTGTGCTTACCCCGCCACCAATATATATTTTTTTTTTCGTGGAAAACCTAGGCGGGCGTATGAACAACTCACCAAAGTATCATCTTAATCGATTAATTGGTATATCTGCAGGGACCCCTAATTTTTGCGAAAAGAATTTTGCCCCACTTTGTTTCAGTGACTTACGTGCACATCTGCAGCTCTGCTTCATAATCAGTGATTGGACACCTTAGCTGTGACGTGTCTTGAGGTTTTACTGGCAAATCACATACTTGTGACGTTGTAGTAACGTTATTGTGATTGGCAAACTCAAATGAGAGACATCGCTTCACTAAGACACGCTGCCAATAACTAAAATGTAAGTGGCGAAATGTTGTACAACATTTTACGGGCACAAACAACGTGCAACACTGCACGGAGGCAACACAGCAAGGGAAGCGTCTCGACGCCTGCAGTTCGTCAGCAAGTGTTAGCAGGTCCAGCGACGTGTGGCGCCAACTGTGAAACCACCGACTTTCCGCCCTCCCCCTCCCCTCACCAAAATTCTTCACCCCTCTAAGGCGAGGAGCTCGTACAACGTAATCGCAGGTCTTGTACCGCCGCGGGGCGCAAACCAACCAGAGACGCCAGTTTACACGCCTTCCGTAACACGAACCTCCGCACCGTCTTAACTAAGGTTAATTATACTACAGGTCGGAAAGGTAATCGAATGTATTATGAACAAGTTGGTAAGGGGCAGTTTCAGCTACTAGTAGCTCGCTGGTGTCGGTCAGAGTCTAATAAAATGAGAGCTGTTGATAAAATTAAAGTAAGCTAGTCACCGTATTGGGAAAACCACTCAACGTAAAAGTTTTTACTGAATAATTATTTACATAAAAAATTACTACAACATGTTCATAAATTGGACTAAAAAATATAAAATGATTAATGCTATGAGAATTCTTCCAAATTTTAAACGAATAAACGTGAGACACATGCAACAGATAATAGTAAGGAGATTATAGGTCATGCGAGATGAAGTAAGCACTAAAGATTTAACCTTTGAAAAAAACCACTAGCCGTTACTGCATGTAAGTCACCGTTAACAACAGTTACTTTACTGCTTGTATGGTTGGTAGCGAATCATCGCACGTACTTCCGTGTATTTTCATATTTGAATACAACATTAACGAAAGAACATAAGATGAAATCGACTTCTCTGTATTTAATACACGTTTAAGTATTTATTTATGATCTTATTGACATTTCTACTGACTGTATAATTTGACTTTATTAGCGCCAGCACAAAGTGACGCTATCGAGCCGCTGCACAGCTGCTTGCTCCTCACTTCAGACAGTTCAAAATTACACCGACAGGTGGCATCAGAGTTAGGTTTTCGCCGCTTCGCTTGTTTGGAAGCGTGTTGAATCATAACATATTGTTTGTTTCACATATTGAGAAAATACGTTATATATTGTTTCTATTAACTGCGTCGTCGTTGTTCACATGGCAGTAGAACAGAAAGAAACTTGAATTCTTGAACTGCGTGTGTCATGTGTGTTTTTTGTGGCAGTTTTGAGTAACAAATTCAAATAGACTTTTGTCCACATTTACGAGATTCGCAACAGTAATAGTGTGTGTTGTATCAATAAGAGTCGATGGACAAACCAGTATTATAAGACGTTAACTCGCAGACTAATGTAAATATAAACATTGTACAAGCCTATCTAAATAAAAGCACGAGGTAATATTTTTGTATATTTTTAATGGAAAGATATAAACTGTCAGAAAAAATAAATTAATCGGGCTTTTTGGAGTGATCACTTTATTCTGAAACAACTGTAGAGAGTAGCTGTTGTTGAAAAAACGTGCACAGCAGTTCACGGGACACAATAATGTGAACATACGCCATTGCAATATTATGTTGTCTAAGAAATCTTAGCATAAGACCAAGGAAAAACAAACGAAAAAAAAAAAGAGAAAACAAGCCTAGATTGGCTCTCGTCAACACAACCATAAATCAAAACATCAGAACATGAAAGATCCCATAAGAAATTACTCAACACCCAAAAATAAAGGTCGAAAAACAAAACCAAATAATCTGTAAAACTCAGGACACCAGACAATACTGAGACGAAGACAATCTTGGACACAAGATAGGATAACAACGACGACGTTACAGACAATAGACTCGGCGACACAACGATGAAAACAGAAAAGAACACAGTAAATTTCTTAAGACCGACTTTTCACGACGTTTGGAAGCTGTCATCTGCTTCCGTCGTCAGGTGAAGTAAAAGTGAGAACTGAGTGCGACCAATGGCAGTCGAGCTCTCTTCTCATTGGCCACGCACCTTTTACCGGGGTTTACAGCCTATCGTCACTTTTCAAATAATTTTTTTGTTAAAGGTTTCCACATGTTTCTTATTCAGTACATTGCTGACTAAATACATTTGTAGTATTCAGAATAAATGTTGATTATTTTACTTTCAATTTGATAGGGTGCGTTTTAGTGTAAGTGGAGTGGCATTTTCTCATAGTATTTTATGACATTTCCCCCAAACATGTTCGGCCAGTTTGGATTTGTGTATCTCGTCTTTTTGGTATTTTTATTATTTACATTATTACAACATATTTTTTGTTCTTTAATACGTGTAGAAAGGGGTCTGCCTGTTTCTTCTTCGTATACACTTCCACACTCTCATGGTGTTTGATAGACATTATCTTGGGTTTGTGGTTTGTTAATTGCTGGTTTCACCTTTGTAATTATGCATTTTAATGTGACCTTAGATTCGAAGGCAGTTTGTATATTGTGTCTGTTGCCTAACCGTCTTATATTTTCAGAAAGGCCCCGGACTTATGGATTACTAGGTTTCCTGCAAGTTTTTCAATTGTGTTTTGTGGATTAACGATATGTGTGGGTTTTTTCATGTTTCCTGGGAGGGAAAATCGGGATGACCTCGCTGAGAATCGGATTCGAAGGTCATTGGTCTGACCACCAACACCACCTCAGCAACCATGGTAAAATATCACAACTGTCCTATCGTAAACTTTCTTCACGTTGACGCGGCAATGTTTACAGCAAAACGGAAGGTTCAGAGTATAAGAACATGTACGCCTGAATGATCATATCCATGCCCTGGTGTCTACGAAGCGTGTTAACTCATCTATAATTATTTTTTCATCTCTACTCCGCTTCACCCCAAACTAAATACTTAGTACTCCTCTTGTTTCAACAAATAAGACGACTTTACAACTGTACGTGCTGTGTAAAGGTTAGTTGTCAATGACTGTATGTTACACAACTATAATTAAGCAAAAAGTCTTTAAGAAAGATGAGTAGTAATTGTCACTAGGCCATAAGCAGAAACGTCCAAAATTCGCATTATTTTCTGGCAGCTGACTAGACTGAAAGCGGCTGTACGTTCTCTAGATGTCGCGTGGTATATGTAGTGACAAATATCCTGCAAAGTAGTTATAGACGTAACTGATGTCGCATAGAGGCTCGCGGCTAACGAACTCAAAGATTGTGCTCAGGTTCATACAGAGCATTTCTGGCCTTCCGCCAAATAATAAGGCGAATTTTGCATGCGTCTAACAAGTTTTAAAAAGCAAACAAAGAAATGTTATGTGCTTTCAGTAAGTCTCCTGGCGACAAATGACAAAATAGACAAAGAACTTGCTTCTGAACGACGCTAACACCACAAGATAATTTACAACTTTAAATCAGTTTCCCTTATTAGTATTCCAAACTTTATCCTAAGTGTTGTCATTTAACCAAGGTGGTTAACATATGCCGCCTTCTTTATTATGCCGTCACCAAAATCACTTTTCACCCTAGTCTTTAAAAATTATTTTCGTGTTATTTTAATTAGGTATAGCCTAGCAATATAGGGACTGGAAGTAAAGTCATTTTGAATCACGATCACGTAATTTTATTTTTATAACAACGGCCTCTCTTGCAGGTGGCTATCACTGGTCTAGTAATGGCTGTTACGTAAAGTAAAACGTGGCTAGATTCTGAGATGCACTTTATTATTCAAGTCCACACGGGCAGGGAGATGTGAGAGAAATCGGAAAGTATCACAGCAACTACGGCTGCCATTTAAGGCAAGGCAAAATACACGCCCGGTTGAGAGAAAAACCGACATAAAATAACCAAGCATACGTAGGCACGTCTTATCGTAAATAACTTCAGTGTTACGTTGTCTCCTTTAGTTGATGCAATAAACCTGACAGCTGCATTATTCTTCCACGTGTTTGTCAATTATCCGGCAGTAAAATTCCCTTTCGTCAGATTTATTTACAAATGATTACATCAATATAAATTAACGAAAGTGGTAAATGTACTAAATTACGTGTAATTGTATGTAAATTAAGCAATACAACAAATTTTAATTAATCAACCTTGGCAAAGTATATAGGAATAATAAATCAGTACGGTGTCTCCAATAAAAACAGTACAGTGCTAAAAAAAGAAAGTAACAATTTCTACAGAATCTATTAACTTTCCTTGCTTAAGGCACAAAATCGATGAAGCGTTAAGAGTGACGTCGGTCGGCCTATGTAATGCATTATCGCCTCTACACGCAAACCCCGCAACTGGCGTACTGAGCTTTACTGTTATTCATTTTTCTATAGGAATTTAAGCGGTGATCGTATTATTTTATTTTCGGTACTTATGGTTCAAATTCCAGCACTTGTTTCAATTATTGTATTTTTCGAATCCGATTGGAATTTTCCTAGATACGGTAGTTTAAAAAAACCTGTTTTTAGCTATTTCGAGAGTCTTGAACATCGTGTTTCCAATAAGCAATCCTAATTTTAAACTGATGGAAACATTGTTTGAAATGTGTTTTCTTTTCATAGATGTACAAACGTAATGCGTGTTGAGATGTTTCTTCCACATATGATTACTCGTAACTCGCTGCAAAGCGTTTCAAGCGCAGGTAGATAGGAACATTAAAGGACATAAGTAGCTCACATACAAAATTAATCTGTTGATCCACTGATTATTGG
This sequence comes from Medauroidea extradentata, assembly GCA_003012365.1. Classification (NCBI taxonomy): domain Eukaryota; kingdom Metazoa; phylum Arthropoda; class Insecta; order Phasmatodea; family Phasmatidae; genus Medauroidea; species Medauroidea extradentata. The sequence continues at coordinate 14,726 of PNEQ01118044.1, forward strand.
TTAAAATAATCTTGTACCAACTTGTCATTTAGGGCCCGGTAGTTTTCGCGAAAAGATTTTTGCTTCATTTTGTTTCAGTGCCTTACGTGCGCACCTGCATCTCGACTTTGTGGCCAGTGATTGGATGCCGTAACACCCAGCGTTTGGAGGTTAAACCCACAAATCACAGACGTGATGTGTGGCAGTTATCCGTGTACTGATTGGCACAGTCAAATGAATAACAACTCTGCACAAAAACACTCTGTCAGTAGCCATGAAGTTGAGCTGCAGGTGTGCACGTAAGACACTGAAACAAAGTGGGGCAAAAATCTTTTCGCGAAAACTACCGGGTCCTAGTCATAATGCCTTACATGCACATATGCAGATCAACTGCATAATTACTGGCAGAGTGTTTTCACACAGGAACATCTCTTATTTGACTGTACCAATTTTAACAAAGTTACTGCGACACCCAGGGCAGTTTTATGAGAATGTGAGGCACTGGGGAACATAAATCCTGTCCGAATGACGAAATCACATAAGGCTAGAAATGTGCCCTAGTTCATAAATTGCACAAAACATCCGGTAAAATCATCACTAAAACTACGCAAGGGTTTTCTTCTCACTAGTTAAATACGAAATTCTCCCAAAGACCTAGCACAAACAGACCAACTGAAAGGTTTGTGTCAGGCAGGATTTAGGAACGCTTAGTCCTATGCCAAGCAAATTCTCGATATTTAAATAGATCATCCAAAACAGCTCAAACGAACAAACTGTGATTACCTTTGTAACCTTAAAAACAAGTCATATCATTCTATAGATAAACAGTTCTCAATACGTAGAGTCACGAATTAATGGCGAAAAGATTTTTGCAGCATTTGTAGAGATGATGGCTTATCGCGAGAAAACTTGGCTGTTTACTGGGTTTCAGCATACATTCTGCTTAAGGGCTTGGGCCCGAATTTCTCGGCTTACGAAATAATTATTTTTAAAATCCATACGACAGTCGATATCGTAAAATTACTTCCTAACTTTCTTGCAAATTGATTTTACTATGCAATGTAATTTTTCGAGATAAACTGTATGATGAGTATAGCTAATTTATCTATTAAAAGGATATTTCGTTAATTAACTAATTAGCAACTATTTTGCAGTCTTCTGATATGACAAAATTAGAGTATGTAGTTTAAATCAGTCATAACAAAGTTACGAAGCGATTTTACGATATCGGCTCCCATCTACGTTTTAAAAAAATAATTGACATTAAATGCGAAATAACTCGGGCCCATGCCCTTAACAAACGATTAATGGCTTTCGCTTGTACTTTGAGCTGTTGCCATATTTTACTTAGCCAATAAGAATCCTGCTATTGTAATATTTGCTGCCTGCTATTAGTCAAAGCATTTGATTAAAAAATATTCGAGTTATTTAAAATTGTTTGAAATAAATGAAAGATAATGGCCTAAAAACATTACATCTTACGATTAGGTGTGTAAAATTGCACTAAATTAGTACTAGGAGTTATATACACTTTATTACATATTGAGAGATAATTACAGCATTAAAGGTTATATTATTTTATTAATTTTTTATTTGTAAAACTACTGTTATTTGTTTCATTCATCGTTGTGTCGTATAGCCTATTTGTATTATTTGTTTATTTGTCCTTTTGCTAATCCCGTGTTGCCTGCTTTGGTTGGTATCGGTTTTTTCTTTTCCCTTTCTCATTTTCCCATTTGGATGTCCTTGTAATTGACAAGATTCCATTAATAGAGTTTTATGTTGTGTATGTATGCATTGTGTTGACTGAAGCATACTCGGCTTATACATGCATTCCTATTTTCTGTAGATCTATCACAGATATCTGAGTCGCAACGGAGTATACTCTAAGAACTACATCCAGTTTTTTTTTCATTAACTACGCTGTAAAAATTTCGTTTACAATGTGTGTAATAAAAGGTAAGGTAATTAGCTGTTATTATACTTTCTCAAATAAATATTAGTAAATTTTAAATCATGAGGAAATAAAGAATAATTCAGCACGATTAGCGACACGGACTAATTAAAGTGCTGGCCGTAAGACCACCACGCTCTGAAGCTGTTTCGTGAATCTCGACGAGGATAGCGGGACAAGAGTCGTAACGCGAGACGAAGGGAACTACACGAAATATTCTGAAATCTCTTTTCTCCGGTGACTATTATCTTTACTGCCCCGTGGTCCTCTCCCCCTTCTCTTAGTTGGGGGGGGGGGGGAACACGCCGATCCATAAGCGATGTA